>PVIY010003083.1:22500-117962 GCA_004026745.1 Myrmecophaga tridactyla
AACGAAATAAAAAAAGAAAGAAAAGAAAAAACTCATATATACAATTCACCTTGCCTCTTCCTCTCATTCCAGTAGTATTTCCATCTCCCCAGTTTATTTTACCCTTTGACCCCCCTACTATTTATTTATTTTTTATTCATATTTTTTTACTCATCTGTCCATACCCTGAACAAAAGGCGCATTAGACACAAGGTTTCCACAATCACACAGTCCCATTGTAAACATTATATCTTTATACAGTCATCTTCAAGAATGAAGGCTACTGGACACAGCTCAGCTTCCCTCCAGCCCCTCCAATACACCATCAACCAAAAAGGGATATATAATGCATAAGAATAACCTCCAGGATAACCTCTCGACTCTGTTTGAGATCTCTCAGCCACTGAAAATTTATTTTGTTTAATTTCTCTCTTCTCCCTTTTGTTAAAGAAGGCTTTCTCAATTCCCTGATACCAGGTCCTAGCTCATCCTGGGAGTTCTGTCCCACGTCGCCAGGAAGATTTATACCCCTGGGAGTTACGTCCGCATAGGGGTAGGGCAGTGAGTTCACCTCCCGAGTTGGCTTGGAGAGAAAGGCCACATCTGAGCAACCAAAGAGGTTCTCTGGGAGTGACTCTTAGGCCTAATTTTAAGTAGGCTTAGCTTACTAGCAGAAATAAGAAACAGACATTCTTAAAGCATGTTATTATAATTATTGTTTAATGATCGACATTCTCCATGGTCTTGGTATTTAGTGGACATTTTATTTTAAGCCAAACAAATAAGCAACAACAACAAAACTGTAAAACAACTAAGACATTGGTTTAGAAGTCAGAAAGACCAATTTCAAAACTCTTTTCTTTTTCTAAAGTTGACAGGCAAATTACATGATTTATCTAGAAGAGTCATATCCTAGTTAGTCTTTTTTTGTTTAATCTGAGCTTTATTTATGAGTGGACTGCTGACACTAAACATTTTTCACCAACTTGGGGAGATAAGTCTGAGGATCAGGTATTTTAAATTTTAAGTAAAATGAACGATAATCTAGGATTTTCAGATGCCCTTTTATTTTCCTGGTCCCTCTTATTATACCAGTTATATCTAAACTAACATCATGAAATTGACTTCCATATTAAAAATTAGTTTGAAAATAAATACCTAGTCTCTGAATACGACTACCTTTCTCTTAAACCTTAACACACTGCATTTTAAATTCATGCATCCATTAGTTACACAATTATGTAAAGAGAAACAATGGCATAAGAGGCAAGGAAAGGAATTTGAATATAAATGAGGTATGGGCTTATGTTCAAGGAACTTCCTAGAAAAATGGTAAGATGGAACACTGAAATTCTAATAAAAGGCAGGATGTGACAGGTAGAGAAAAATACAAATGGAGGAGTATGAGAGTGGAGATGGGACCAGGGTTAAACCTCAGTTGGGATTTTCAGGGAGAATTCATGGACCACATGTCATCTGTGTTAATGTGAAAATCACAACAATACTGCTTTACCTTAGCACGATCAACTTATCTTGCACTCGAAATTTAAAAAGGAAGTGTTCTGTATTTTAAAATTTAAATCCACAATTTTCATTTCTATTAAAAACTTGAAAGAAAACTTTTTAGGGTTTATAAACACACAAGCCTTAATTATAGATAGGAAAAACGTGTATGTCAGTGGAAATTTGAGGATCTGTATATGAGTCTCTTCAGTAAATTTTGGCATCCTAATAGAAAATGCATAGATCTCAAAGTCTGAAAAAATTCTGTTCATTTAATTCATTTATTTAAGAATTTATTGACCATAAACTTAGAGAATCATGATGTTTAAGAGCATAGGTTTTGGGGTTGGATAGATCTGATTCATAATCGCAGCCCCACTTAGTTTTACAGGTAGTGCATACTGTATGGGAAAATTTTAAGCTGATATATTATAGATTCTTAGTAAATAGTGGGAGCGGCTGCTGATAGAATAAACATATAAGGCACAGAAATTATGGTGATCAATAAGAGTAAACCTGTCCTCTTAAAACCCACAATTACTAGAGTTACTAGTAATTGATTAATTTCTTAAAGACACAAGCCTCCATTTAGACTGAAGGTATTATATAACACTATTAAAAATACTCACATATTCATCATATACATATAAAGCCATCATTTCTGTCATTAGTTTATTAAGCAAATGACACCAAAAAACAAATTACAAATTAAAGAAGATTGTGGGAAGATGGCAGAGTAGGAAATGCCAGGAATCATTCTCTCTACCAAAACAACTATTGAACTGGCAGGAATTCTCTGAATCAACAATTTTGAAACTTGGGGGTCTAGTGGAACACTGTGAAATACAAGGAGAACTGGAGGAAAAGGCTGATAAATTGTGCTAACTACTGCTTATTTTCACCCTCCCTGCAGCCACTACCATTCCCACCCCCCATCTAATGGCAGGCAGCAGCGGGGACTGCAGCCTGGGCTTCTGGTGAAACCTGCAGCGAAATATAAAGACCTAGTCCTCCAAACTCTAAGGGGGTGAGGTCTGATCTCCGATCACTGCTTTTGATCAGCTACTTCATATCTCTGGGGGCTGGTTCTGAGGAATACCATTGTTCCACCCCCTCAGGCAAAAGCTGTAAAGGTCTCTTAAAGACAGTACCCTTTCCAAAATATGGAGAAAACCCTTAACGAACTGCAGTAATGGAGCAAGTGACAAATCCAAAAGACCCAGCTTCAAGAGCCACAGAAAAAGCTCTGGCACCCTAGCTGACTCCTCCCCAAATCCCTCCCCAGGGCAGTGCAGAGCTAGGCTGTGATTCCACTGTGGGTCCCCGGACTAGGTCCAGATGGAGCAGAGTAACCCACAGCGCATAATGAGGGTTAGAGCACAGTAACCCACAGTGCATAACCAGGGTTAGAGCACAGTAACCCACAGCGCATAATGAGGTGATTTGTATGTCAGTGTCACTCTATCCCTTACAAATCTGAAAGACTGAACAAGGAAACTTGTCCCAGCTCTCCTCCCAAAATGTGTCCTGAAGACAACTAAAGCCTTATAAGAAACAATTATGTCAAAGCAGCCTAGAGCAAAGGACTACCTGCACTGAGCCACTAACTAGGGCACTCAGAAGGAGCTGAAAGTCTATTTAAAAGAGAGTAAAGGGGGCACCTGAACTTGTGTAAATTGTAGATGGCTATTCCTAAAGCCATAGGCAAGCACAAGGCCAGGAAGAGAAGAAGGCTGGGATAAGACGGAGAGGACCCTGCACTTCTTATTCCCCTTGGGCTGATCTCTTTAATAGGAGGCCTAAGCTCTGAAGGAAACCACCAGCCAAAACACAGTCAATTTGCAAAACTACGAAAGGTGGTTTGTGCTTTGGTTTATTTTATTTTTGTTAGCTCCTGGCACCCAATTGTTAGCTCCTGGCACCCAAGTTAATCTCTATCAATATCACTAGCTGAATACAAATTTAAGGAACAGAGAGCACAGGAACTAGATCTGAGAGTAAACACTTTAAATATTAAAATGTATAGTATTCAACAAAAGATGACAAGAGAAACAAAGAAACAGGAAATGATGGTCCAGTCAAAGGAACAAGATTAAAACCCAAAAACCATCAGTGAAGAGGACCAGACTTTGCCCATGCTGGACAAACAATTTTTTTTTAAAATGAGCTTCAATATGCTGAAGGAGATGAATACACAGAGAAAGACTAAAGAACATGAGAAAAACAATGAATGCACAAAATGAGACTCTCAATAAAGACAAAAAACGTAAAAAGGAACCAAACTGAATTACTGGAGTTGAAAACCACAATAACAGAGTTGAAAAATTTACCACAGGGTTTTAAAAGCAGATTGTAGCTGGCAGAAGAAAGAATTAGTGATCTCAAAGACAATGAAATGATTCAGGTTGAACAGTAGAAAGAAAAAAAGAATTTAAACAGCAAACAGAGCCTAAGAGATACATGGGACACCATCAAGCATGCCAATAAACACATATGGGAGTTCCAGAAGGAAAAGGAGAGTAAAGGGCAGAAGGAATGTTCAAAGATATCATGGCTGAAAATATCACAAATTTAATGAAAGACATGAATATATACATTTAAGAAGCCCAATGAATTCCAGACTAAATTCAAAGGGAATTATGTCCAAACACATATTAATCACAACATCCAATGCCAAAGATGAGGAGAGAGTTCTGAAAGCTATAAGAGAAAATAAATGAGTTTTCTATACAAGGCAATCCCAATAAGATTAAGTGCCAATTTTTCATCAGTAACCATGCAGACAAGAAGGCAGAGGTACAAATTTTTCAAGTGATGAAAGAAAGCAATTGCCAAACAAGAATTTTATATCTACTGAGAATGTCTTTCAAAAATTAGGGAGAGATTAAGACATTTCATATAAATCAAAGCTGAAAGAGTCTGTCACCACTATACCTGCTCTACAAGAAATGCTAAAGAGAGAACTTGAGACTGGAAAAAAAAAAAAAGGACACTAGACAGTAGATCAAAGTAGCATAAACAAATAAAGACTATTAGTAAATGTAACCACATAGGTAATTATAAATGACAGGGTATTTTTTTGGGACATATAATACCATTGTTACCCCTTACAGGTTCTAAAATGCAAAAGCATATAATGTATTAATTCTTTGATTTTATATATACAATACACAAAGACATAATTTGTAAAAATTACAACACAAAGGTGGAAAAGAAAAGGGATATAATAACAGTGTAAGTGTAAGCTATTACAGTTAAGTTGGTATTAAATCAGATATGATTGTTATAAGTTGAGGATGTTTCATTTAAATCTCATGGTAATCACAAAAGAGATATATGAAAAATATATTCAGAAAGAAATGAGAAGGGGCTCAAAATGGAACAATACAAAAATTCAAATAAACAGAAGGTGTTATTAATGGTAGAACTGAGGGACAAAAAAGTATAAGAATTACAAAATCTAAATAGCAAAACAGCAGAAGAAAACGCTATGCTATCAGTCATGACTTTAAATCTCTAGTCAGAAGGCTGAGATTGGCTGAATGGATAAAAAGCCTGACCCAACCATATGCTGTTTATAAAAGACTCACCTGAAATTCAAAAATACAAGTAGGTTGAAAGCAAAAGGATGGAAAAAAAAATGTATCAAGCAAATAGTAACCTCAAGAGAATTAGTGTAACTAAAATCAGATAAATTACACTTTAAGTCAAAAACTTTTTTGGGGGGGCGGGCCACGGTGGCTCAGCAGGCAAGAATGCTCGCCTGCCATGCCAGAGGACCCGGGTTCGATTCCCAGTGCCTGCCCATGTAAATAAAATAAAATAAAATAAAATATTTTATAAAAAAAAAAAAAAAACTTTTTTGGGGATCATTTTTGTTATGAGGGACAAAAAAGGTCATTGTATACTGATAAAAGCATACATTCAACAAGAAGCCATAACAATTATAAATATATGCACCTAGTACAAAGCTCCCCAAAATATGAAGCAAATGTTGAAAGACTGAAAGGAGAAATAGACATCTATATTAATAGTATGAGACTCCAATATACCACTTTTGATAATAGAACATCTAGATAGAAGGCAAATAAGGAAATAGAAATTTGAACGATACCATAAACCAACTAACCTAATAAACACACACAGAACACCACCCACAACAGCATTCTTCACTAGTGCACATAGAACATTCTCCCAGACATATATACAACATGTTAGATGACAAACAAGTCTCAATAAATTTAAAAATATTTAAGTTATATGATCCTTCTTTTCTGACCACAATGGTCATTCCATTGTGAGGGAGAAATGGAAAATTCATATATGTGGAAATTAAAAATGTGCTCTTAAGCAACCAATAGGTTAAAGAAGAAACCATAGGGAAAATTAGGGAATATCTTGAGGCAAAGAAAAAATGAAAATACAACATGTCAAAATTTATAGGATGCAGCAAAGACAGTACTGAGAGGGCAATGCTTACATGAAAAAGAAGAAAAATCTCAAATTACAGGCACAACCTCACAATTGGAGGATCTAGAAAAAGAAGCACAAACTAAACCCAATGTGAGTAGAAGGAAAGTAATGAAGATTAGAGTAGAGATAACTGAAGGAGAGAATGAAAAAAATACAGAGAATCAACAAAACAAAAAGTTGGTTCTTTGAAAAGATCGATGAAGTTGGCAAACCATTAGCTAGACTGACAAAGGAAAAAAAAGAGAGGACTCAACTAAAATAAAATATAATAAAATAAAATAAATAAAATGAGATGGGGGCATTACTACTGACCCCATGAAATAAAAAGGACTATAAAGGAATACTGTGTTCTAGTTTGCTAGCTGCTGGAATGCAACACACCGGAGGCAGATTGGCTTTCAATAAAAGGGGATTTATTTAGTCAACATATAGTTCTTCAGAGGAAAGGCAGCTAACTTTCAACTGAAGTTTTTTCTTAGGTGGGAAGGCACAGGGAAATCTCTGCTGGCCTTCTCTCCAGGCCTCTAGGTTCCAACAACTTTCCCCAGGGTGATTCCTTTTTGCATCTCCAAAGGCCTGGGCTGAGCTGCGAGTGCTGAGATGAGGTATGCTGAGCTGCTTGGGCTGTGCTAGGTTGAGCTCTCTCATTTAATCGCCAACCAGTTAAATCAAACATCATTCATTGCAGCAGGCACACCTCCTAGCCGACTGCAGATGTTATCAGCAATAGATGAGGTTCACATGTCATTCGCTCATGTCTACAGCAACAGAACTAGGCACCTTCACCTGGCCAAGATGACACCTGAACCTAACTACCACATACTGTGAACAACTGCCCATGAATGAATAGATAACCTGGATGAAACAGACAAATTCCTAGAAACACACAAACTACTAACAGTGACTCAAACAAAAAATTTAAGATCTCAAAAGACTAATAATAAGTAAAGAGATTGAAATAGCAGTCAAAAACCTCCCAAAAAGGAAAAGATGGTTTCACAGGTGAATTTTACCTAACATTCCAAGAATAATAAATACCAATCCTACTCAAACTGTTCCAAACAAAGAAAGAGGATGAAACACTCCCTAACTCATCCCAAGAGGCCAGCATCACCCTAATACCAGAGCTAGACAAAGATACCACAAGAAGAGTATGTTATAGATGAATATCCATTATACTGAAGTTCTTGACAAAATACTAGCAAACTGAATCTAATAGCACATTAAAAGCATCATACACTATGATCAAGTGGCATTTATCCTAGGTATGTAAAGATGGTTCAACATTATAAAACTAATTAAAGTAATACACCAGTTTAACGGAATGAAGGACAAAAGAACACACAATCCTTTCAACTGACACACAAGGCAGTTGTTGAAATCCAGCACTCTGTCTAGATAAAAAACACTTAGAAAACTAGAAATAGAGGGAAATTTCTTCAACATGATAGAGAGCATCTATTAAAAAAAAAACAGTGCAAGTATCTTACTCAACAGTGAATGACTGAAAGCTTTGCCTCTAAGATCAGGAATAAGACAAGGATGCCTCCTGTCACCACTGTTATTCAATACTGTATGGGAAGATCTATCCAGGGCAATTAGGGAAAAGAGAAAAAATAAATAAAAGCTTCTAAATTGGAAAGGAAGAAGTGAAACTTTACCTATTTGCAGATGACACAATCCTATACACAGAAAATCCTTGAAAATGTGCAAGAAAGCTACTAGAACTAAGAAATTCAGTGCAGTGGATGGTTTGAGATCAACATACAAAAATTAGTAGCATTGTTTCTATACACTAGTAATTAACAATTTGAAGAAGAAATCAAGACAATAATTCCATTTATAATAGCAACTAAAAGATTCAAATATCTAGGAATAAATCTAACTAAGGATGTCAGGACCTGTATGCAGAAAAGTACAAAACATTACAAAAAGAAATCCAAAGAAGACCAAAATAACTGAAAGGACATTTTGTGCTCATAGATTAGAAGAATAAATATTCTTAGGATGTCAATTCTATACAAAGTGATTTATAGATTTAACACAATTCCAATCAAAATTGCAACAGCCTTCTTTGCAGAAATGGAAAAGCCAATTTCAAATTTATATGGAAGGGTTAGGGGCCATGAATAGCCACAACCATCTTGAAAAATAAGAAAAAAAATTGTATAACTCAAATTTTCTGATTTTTAAACATAAAGCGACAATAATCAAAACAGCATGGTTTTGGCACAAGGATAAGCATGTAGAACAATGGACTCAAACTGAGAGTTCAGGAATAAATACTCACAAACATGGCCAACTGATATTTGAGAAGTGTGCCAAATCCATTCAGTTGGGAAGAAATAGCTTCTTCAACTCACAGTGCTAGAAAAATTGGATGTTCATATGCAAAAGAATGAATATGGGCCCTTACTTACACAATATGCAAAATCCGACTCAAAATGGATCATAGACTAAAATATATGAACTGGGAAACATCAAAATCCTAGAAGAAAACATATAGAAGCAGCTGTAGGACCCTATGTTAGGCAATGTCTTCTTTTCTCAAAAGAAAAAAATAAGATAAATAGAACCTTATAAAAATTTAAGGCGTTTGTTCATTAAAGGATTTCCTCATGAAAGTAAAAATACAACCTAAAGAATGGCAGAAAATATTTGGAAATCACATATCTTAAAACAGTTTAATATACAGAATCTATAAAGAAATCCAACAACTCAACAAAAAGGCAACTCAATCTTAAAAATGGGCAAAAGACTTGAATAGACATTTCTCCAGAGAAGATATACAAATGGCCAAAAAGCACAAGAAAAAATGCTCAGCATCATTAGCCATTAGGGAAATGCAAAACAAAATTATAATGAGATACTGTAGCACCTCCACTATAATGGCTATTTATAAAAAGAAAACCCTAGAAAATTACAAGAGGAGGAACAGAAACACTCATTCATATTGGTGGCAACGTAAAATGGTGCAGCTCCTATGGAAGCCAGTTTTGTGGTTCCTCAGAAAGTTAAATACAGAATTTCCATATGACCTGGCAATATCATATCTAGGTATATATCCAAAGAATTGAAAGCAGATATTTACACTCATATATTTACACACTGATGTTCACAGTCGCTTTAGTCACGACTGCCAAAAGATGGAAGTAACCTAAGTTTCCATCAACAGATCAATGAATAAACAAAATACGGTAAATACATGCAATGGAATGTTATTTGGCCATAAAAAAGAATGAAATTCTAACAAATTTAACAACACTGATGAACCTTGAAGACATCCTGATGAATGAAATAAGCCATAACCAAAAGGATAAATATTGTATGATCTTACTGACATGAAATAATTAAAATAAGCAAATTAATACAGTCAGAAACTAAAATATAGGTAAGGGTGGGGTTTGGGAATGAGGAGTTAATGCTTGACTGGTATTGAGTTTCTATTTGGTGATAGAGAAGTTTGGGTAATGGATGGTGGTGATGGTGGCACAACATTGTGAATGAAATTAATACCAATGAATCATATATTTCAATGTGATTAAAAAGGGGGAATTTTAGGTTGAATATATGTAACCAGGATAAAAATGTACAAACAGACTTCCAGGAAGATGGCAGAAGAGGATAGGCTGAGGTCACCCCTGCTCCAAGACATAGCTAAAGAAGTGACATAAAAATGACTGGGACAGAGATTCCAGGTGTGCAAATGACCTGAGAAGGTCTTCTAAACTACATAGGGAGGTCCTGGATGAAAAAGCTGAGGAACTGAGACACAGAGAACTGGAGATCATCCAGCTAGTGCATAGAGCCTAACATGCCCCTTTCCAAATGGAGGCTCAGAGTCCTCAGGAATAGATGGACAGGGAGGTGGGGATGAGGAAGTAAGCCAAGCCACACTCCTTAAATGCACCACACGCATGCACTCACAAGCACAGGCCCCACCCCGGGCAATGGTGCCCTGCTCCGTCCACACCCCACGCACCAAGCTCTGATCCCACTGACACCCAAAGGACGCTACCCTGCCCAGTGTGACGTATGACCAGACCCCACCCTGCACACCAGCATCCAAGCCCTGACTGCTGACACCAAAGCACACCTGCCCTACCCTCCCAAATCCCGTGTACCACATCCCATCCCCTTGTACCCTCCTGCCCTGCACCACCCCCATCTGTGCCCTAAGCACTCCTGCCCCACCACCCAAGTGCAAAATGCATCCGAACCCTGCCATCAGCACCCCAAGAACACCCCCGTGCCCCCTTGTGACCCACACAGTCACACCCAGACGCCCTGTGCCGTGCCCTGCCTGCATACTGTTGCACTCCACCCCAAAATCCCTGCCACATACCCATCCCAGAAATATAAAACCTTAGGTGACAGAGGGAAATGGACTTCCAAAGTAACCCTATCAAGATAATGAAATACCTCAAAGGCAATAGAAAATCACAAAGCACATGGAAATGCAGACAGACAGAGCCAAGCATAATGACCAAATTAAAATATCAAAGGAGACACAGACTTAGGACAACTCGTCAAATATGTTCAGACAACTTTACTAAATAAATTTAGTGGGTTGGCTAATTACATAAAGGAGATCAAGAAGACACTAGAAGAGTATAAAAAAGAATTTGAAGGAATAAATAGAAAAGTAGCAGCTATCACAGAGATGAAACATAGTATAGACCAAATAAAAAATATATTAGAGACCCACAACAGCAGATTTGAAGAAGCAGAAGAAAGAATAAGTGAACTAGAGGACAGGACAATAGATTTTGAATGCACAAAAACATAAATGGCAAAAAAGGATGGAAAAGTCTGAATTGGATCTCAGGTACATGATGTACAACATGAAGCATGCAAATGTAAGAACCATCAGTGTCCCAGAAGGAAAAGAGGAGACTAAAGGGATAGGAAGATTACTTGAGGAGATATAGGGGAAAACTCCCCAACCCTTATAAAATACATAAATATGCAAATCAAAGAATCCCAATGAACCCCAAATAGAATAAATCCTAATAGGCTTACCACAAGACACATACCAATTAGTCTGTCAAATGTTGAAGAGATGCAAGCAATCCTGAAAGCAGCAAGAGAAAAGTGATCTACTACATACAAGGGAAACCACAGAAGATTGAGGTCGGATGACTCACTGGCACTACGGAGGTGAGAAGGCAGCAGTATATGTTTAGGATCCTGAATGAGAAAGACTTCTACTTAAGAATTCTGTACCTAGACAAACTGTCCTTCCAAACTGAGGGAAAGGGTCATTCCCAGAAACTTCTGGTATTTATGTGACACCTGAGACTCAGAGTTAAAGCTCTCAAAGTCAGCGGAACCCCATACAGAAACTGTTGAAAAAGTAAACAGACTTTGAGTAGAGATACCAATGAAGCTGATCTGGATAGTACTAAGTCATATCAGAATATAGGGTAAATGATGAGAGTATCCGTATTTTAAAACTTCAACTTCGGTGTGAGATCAAAGGGAGAGATGGATATTTGGAAAAACTTATATTTGGGGTATTACATTTCCTAATTTAACTTGTATGGTCAGTTTAGTTGAGCACTATAAGTACGTGGAATATTGAATAGGGTGTGAGATTTTGTTGATTTGTCCAGGTTACTGTGATGCTCTGATAAATCCCAGAGTAATTTGGACAATGAATGAAGAAGTATTTGCACAGTCCCCTTAGGGGACTGGGGAGAAAGGAGGAAATGTTCAAATTCCTCATTTGGAGAATTTCTGATATTCTCGCAAGCAGAGGGGACCAAATCAATAGGCAGAGCCTTTGACCTTTAGGTTTGCCCCTATGAAACCTATTCCTGTAAAGGATAGGCTAAGCTTACTTAAAATTAGGCTGAAGAGTCACTGCCAAAGAAACTCTTTTGTGGCTCAGATGTGGCCCCTCTCTCTAAGAACTCAGCAGCTGAACTCATGCGCTCCCCTCTAGGTAGGACATGACTGCCAGGGGTGTAAATCTCCCTGGCACGTGGGACAGAAATCTCAGGGTGAGCCAGGACTCAGCATTCTGGGATTGAGAAAGCCTTCTTGACCAAAAGGGGGAAGAGAGAAATTACCCAAAATAAAGTGTCAGTGGCTGAGAGATTTCAAACAGAGTCTAGAGGTTATCCTGGAGGTTATTCTTATGCACTATATGGATATCCCTTTTTAGTTTATGGTGTCTTGGAAATGTGGGAGGGAGTACTTGAAACTGCAGAGCTATGTTCCAGTGGCCTTGATTCATGAAGACGATTATATAAAGATATAGCTTTTACAATGAGACTGTGTGTTTGTGAGAACCTTGTGTCTGATGCTACGTTTATCCAGGATATGGACAGATGAGTTAGAAACAAAATGGATAAATAAGTAAATAAATAATAGGGGAGACAAAGGGTAAAGTAAGTGGGTAGATGGAAATACTAGTGGTCAATGGGGAGCAGATAAAGTGTATGGTATGTATGAGCTTTTTCTTTTTTCCTTTATTTCTTATCTGGAGTGATGCAAATGTTCAAAAAAAGGATTATGGTAATGAATACACAACTACATGATAATATTGTGAGCCACTCATTGTACATCATGTATGGAATGTTTATGTGTGAAGACTTGCCAATAAAAATAGTATTTAAAAAAAATGAGGCAGAGATTAAAATGTTCACTCACAGACAAAGGCTGAGAGAATTTGTCAACAAGAGACCATCCCAGTGAGAAATACTAAAGGGAGTTCTGTCAGGAAAAAGAAAAGACAGGAGGGAGGTCTGGAGGAGGCCACAGAATTAGGATAACTTAAAGGATATAAAAGAAAGAGGGAAAAGAATATATACACTTGACAAATAAAATCCAAAGGATAAGATGGTAGCTTCAAGAAATGCCTTCACAGTAATAACTTTGACTGTTAACAGATTAAACTCACCAATTAAAAGATACAGATTAGCAGAATGGATTAAGAAATATGATCCAACTATATGCTTACAAGAGGCTCATTTTACACCCAAGGATCCAAATAGATTGAAAGTGAAAGGATGGAAAAAGAAGTTGCATGTAAGGTGTAACCAAAAGAAAGCAGGAGTAGCTCTACTAATATCAGACAAATAGACTTTAAATATAAAGCCAACATAAGAGACAAAGAAGGGTACTACATATTAATAAAAAAATAATTTATCAAGAAGAAATAACAATCATAAATGTTTATGCTCCTAAACAAGGAGTTCCAAAGTATATGAGGCAAACATTGGCAAAACTGAAGAGAGCAATCGACATTTCAACAATAGTAGTGGAAGACTTCAATATAGCACTCTTCTCAACCAAACAGAGGACCAACAAAGAAATAGAGAACTAAAACAATCTGATAAATGAATTAGACCTAAAAGAAATACGTAGATTGTTACACCACAAACATTCTTCTCTAGTGCTCATGGAAGACTCTCCAGTATAGAACATATGCTAGGGCACAAAATATGTCTTATAAATTTGAAAAGATTGAAATTATTCAAAGCAATTTCTCTGATTACAATGTAATGAGGCTGGAAATCAAAAATCTCCAAAGAACCAGAACTGTCACAAATATATGGAGATTAAATAACATAGTATTAAACAACCAGTTGGTCAAAGCAGAAATTGGAAACTATCTGGAGACAGATGAAAATGAGAATATGACATTTCAGAACTTATAGGATGTGGCAAAGGCAATGCTGACCAGGTCACTGCTTGCCCAAAATGCCTATATTAAAAAAGAAGAAAGAGTAAAAATTGAGGACTTAATGGCTCACCTGGAGGAACTAGGGAAAGAATAGCATACTAACTCCAAAGCAAACAGAAAAAGAAAAATAATAAATATTAAAGCAGAATTAAGTGAATTGGAGAACAAAAGAACAATAGAAAGAATCAATAAAACCAAAAGCTGGTTCTTTGAGAAAATCAATAAAATTGATGGCACCCTATATATGCTGACATAGAAAAAAAGAGAGAGTGTGCAAATAAAAATCAGAAATGAGAAGGGGTGCATTACCAGAGACCCTGAAGAAATTTTTTTAAAATCTTAAGAGGATACTATGAACAACTATATGGCAACAAACTAGACAACTTAGATGAAATGGAGAAATCCCTACAAACATACAAGCTAAACTGACTCAAGAAGAAATAGAAGATCTCAGCAAGTCAATCACAAGTAAAGAGATTCAATCAGTCATCAAAAATCTTCCTGCAAAGAAAAGCCCAGGGACAGATAGCTTCACAGGGGGATTTTATCAACCACTCCAAAAAGAACTAACACCAATCCTGCTCAAACTCTTTCAAAAAATAGGGGAAAAAAGAACACTACTTTATTATTAAGCTAAAATCACGCTGATACCAAAACCAAGTAAAGATTCTGTAAGAAAGGAAACATACAGGCCAACCTCCCTAATGAATATAGATGCAGAAAATCTCAACAAAACAGCAAATCAAATCCAGTGACACATTAAAAGAATTATACATCATGACCAAGTACGGTTTAAACCAGGAATGCAAAGGTGGTTCAACACAAGAGAAGCAATCAATATAATACAGCACATTAACAATCAAAAGGGAAAAAAATCACATGATTATCTTGATTGATGCTGAAAAATCATTTAGTAAAATTCAACATCCGTTTCTGATAAAAACACTTCAAAATGTAGGAATCAAAGGAAAATCCTCAATACTATAAAGGGTATATATGAAAACCCCATAGCCAGCATCATACTCAATGGTGAGAGAATGAAAACTTTTCCCCTGAGATTGGGAACAAGACAAGGCTGCCTTCTGTCACCACTATTATTCAACATTGTATGAGAAGTTCTAGCTCTAGCAAACAGGCAGGAAAAAGAAATAAAAGACATCCAAATCAGAAAGAAAGAAGTAAAACTTTCATTATTTCCACATGACATGATACTATACTAGGAAAATCCTGAGTAATCTATGACAAAGCTTCTTTTTTTAATACTTTTATTAATAAAATAACATACAAACATTCCATACATGGTATGCAATCAGTGGCTCACAATATCATCTCAAAGTTGTGTATTCATCACCACAATAATGTTTTTTTGAACATTTGCATCACTCCAAAAAAGAACTCATACATACCATACCCCTCACCCCTCCCTCTCATTGATCACTAATATTTCCATCTACCCAATTTATTTTAACCTTTGTTCCCCCTATTATCCGTTTATTTTTTATCCGTATTTTTTACTTTTTTGTCCATACCTTGGATAAAAGAGCATCAGACACAAGGTTTTCAGAATCACACAGTTACACTGTAAAAGTTATATCATTGTACATTCATCTTCAAGAAAAAAGGCTACTGGAACACAGCTCTACAGTTCAGGTACTTTCCTCTAGCCACTTTAATACACCGTAAACTAAAAAAAGGATATCAATATATTACGTAAGAATAACCTCCGGACAACCTCTCAACTCTGTTTGAAATCTCTCAGCCACTGAAACTTTATTTTGTCTCACTTCTCTCTTCCCCTTTTGGTCAAGAAGGTTTTCTCAATCCCTTGATGCTGGGTCCCATCTCTTTCCAGGATTTCTTTTCCATGTTGCCAGGGAGGCTCATACCCCTGGGAGTCATGTCCCACATAAGGAGGAAAGGCAGTGAGTTCACTTGTTGCGTCGACTTAGAGAGAGAGGCCACATCTGAGCAACAAAAGAGGTTCTCTGGGGGTGACCCTTAGGCCTAATTTTAAGTACGCTTAGCCTATCCTTTCAGGAATAAATTTCATAGGGGTGACCCCCAAGACCAAGGGCTCGGCCTACTGATTTGGTTGTCCCCACTGCTTGCTAGAATATCAGAAATCCTCCAAATGTTGAAGCTGAATATTTCCCCATTTCTCCCCATCCCCCCAAGGGGACTTTGCAAATACTTTTTTTGTCATGGATAAGTACAGGGAATCAAACCTGGGTATCTGGCATGGCAGGCAAGTATTCTACCACTGAACCACTGATGCACTGCCCAATACTTCTTTATTCACTGACCAAATCTGTCTGGGATTTATCGGAGCATCACACTAACCTGGACAAATTAGCAAAATCTCATGCCCTTTTCAAGATTCCATGTACTTTATGGTGTTATACTAAATTGACCATACAAGTAAAATTAGTAAATGCATTACCCAAAATATTAATTTCACACCAAATAAACATCTCTTCCTTTAGTCTCACACAGAAGTTGAAGTTTTAAAACATGGACGATATCATCTTTTACCAAGTCTTCTGATAAACCTTAGTCCTACCCTGATCAGCTTCATTCGTGTCTCTACTCGATGTCTGATTACTTTTTCTACTTTTTAAACAGTTCCCTATATAGGGTACTGCTGACTTTTGTAGCTGCAGAGCTCTAACTCCGAGACTCAGGTATCACATAAATACCTTAAATTTCTGGGAAAGACCATGTTATACACAAACAGCTCAGTATCTCAGAATTTAGAATTAACAGTTACACTTCCTGAATATATATGACTGCTATAAGAGCTTACAATCTAGGACCCTTTACAATAATCCCCAAACTGGTAACTCATGCTCTCAACTTCAGTTTACCGAATTTTTATATTATAGTTAGTATGACAAAGCTTCTTGAGTTATTAAATTCAGCAAAGTGGCAGGATATAAGATTAATGTGTAAAAATCAGTAATGCTTCTATACACAAGCAATGACCTAACTGAAGAGTCAATTAAGGAAAAAAATCCCATTCAAAATAGCTAGGGATATAAAGGACCTGTACATAGGAAACTACCTAACATTGCTAAAAGAAATCAAAGAAGATCTAAACAGGTGGAAAGACATTCTCTGCTGATAGATAAGAAGGCTAAATGCAGTTAAGATGTCAATTCTACCCAAACTGATCTACAGATTCAACACAGTATCAATCAAAATTCCAGCAACCTACTTCGATGACTTGGAAAAGCTTTTTATGAAATTCATTTGGAAAGGAAAGAGACCTCGAATAGCTAAAGATATCCTGAACAAAAAGAATGAAGTGGGAGAACTGACACTTCCTTATTTTAAAGCTTATTATAAAGCCACAGTGGTCAAAACAGCATGGTACTGGCACAAAGATGGTAGTAGTAACCAATGTAATTGAATCAAAAGCTCAGAAACAGACCACCAAATCTATGATCAACTGATCTTTAATAAGGCCCACGTATTCATTTATCTGGGACAAAATAGTCTTTTCAGTAAAGACTAGGGCCTGGGAGAACTGGGTATCAATAGCCAAAACAATGAAAGAGGAACCTTACCTCACATACTATACAAAAATTTACTCAAGGTAGATCAAAGGCCTAAATATAAGAATCAGTACCATAAAACGCTTAGAAGAAGATATAGGGAAACATTTTCAAGACCTAGTAAATAGGAGGTAGCTTCCTATATTTTACACCCAAAGCAAAAGCAATGAAACAAAAAATAGATAAATGGGGGTGGGGGTAGGCAGGGGGCAAGGGAAGTTCAGTGGTAGAATTCTCACCTGCCATGAGGGAAACCCAGGTTCTATTCCTGATCCATGCACTTCCCAAAAAACAAACAAACAAGCAAACAACAACAAACAAAAAAAATCAGCAAAATGTTGCTGCAATAATGGGATACTCACATAGAAAAAATAATGAAATATGACCTTGCCATACAGCATACAAAAAAAAATAGACAAATGGGAATTCCTCAAAATCAAATGCCTTTGTGCCTCAAAGACTTGGTTAAAAGGGTGAAGAGGCAGCCAACTTAATGAGAGAAAATAGTTGAAAATCACATATCAGATAAGGGTTTGATATCCCGTATACATAACGAAATCATACAACTCAACAACCAAAGAACAAGAAGCCAATTATGAAATGGACTAAGGATATGAAGAGACATTTTTTCTGAAGAACAAACACAGATGGCTAAAAAGCAAATGAAGAGATAGTCATTTTCATTAGCCATAAGGAAAATGCAGATCAAGACTATAATGAGATACCGTCTCAGAGCTATAAGGATGACTGCTATTAAACAAACAGGAAATTACAAATGCTGGAGAGAATGTGGATAAATTGGGACACTTGTGCACTGCTGGTGGGAATATATAATGGTGCAGCCACTATAGAAAACAGTTTGTAATTCTTAAGAAAACTAAAATCAAGTTGCCCTATGACCTGTCAATACCACTACTTGATATATACCCAGAAGAGACACAAACACAGAGACACAAACAAACATTTGCACACCAATTTTCATAGAACATTATTAACAATTGCCAAAAGAAGGGGAACAATCCAAGTGCCCAACAACAGACGAGTGGATGAACAAAATGTGGTATATACATACAATGGAATATCATGCAGCAGTAAGACAAAATGTCATCCTGAAGCACATGACAAGATGGATAAACCTAGAAGACATGATGCTGAGTGAAATAAGCCAGACACAAAAGGATAGATACTGTATAATTTCAGTTTTATGACATTTTTAAAGGTAAACTCAGAGGCTTATGAAACAGAATATAGGGGACCTAGAGACACATGGAAGCTAGAGATGGCTGAACGGTTAGCTAACAAGGTTGAACTTAAATGTAGGGGAATGGATAGAAGTGAAGGCAGTACTTCAGTGGGTCTATAAGTTTCCATAATGAAGGTGAACATGATTGAAGGGGTTGTATAGAGCCATGTATCCCACCTATTAATACTATAAAGATAAATAACTTCTTGTATGAACTAGTTCAAAGGTATGAATCTCGTATAAATAATAAATAATATTGAGGTATAAGGGGAAAATTACTATTGCATGCTATGGGCTATGTTTGCCAACAGTAAGATGGTAATACTAGGGGTAAATAATTCAGGGGGAAAGCTAAGAGCTCAGGGGAGGTTTGGATTTTCTATTTGGTGAGGGTATGTTTATTGGTTATATTTCTCTTGTGAGCAAGGAAAATTGTCTAAAATTGAGAGTGTTGATGATTATACCAGTAAGTGAGGATAATATGAGAATGTACTGCTGACTTGGACATTACACATGATGCCCAAAGGATGGGGTGACTGAAGGATACAGTGACTGAGAAGTGGAATGGCAAACTGTTGTGTATACATATGATTGACTATTGTGCTGCTAAAGAAAGGAACAAATTCATGAGGCATGCACAAATGTGAATGAACTTTGGGGACATTATGTGATGTAAAATAAGCCAGGAACAAAAGAGTAAATATGGTATGGTCTCATTTAGAAATACTTTTAAGAAAATTGGGGCCTAGATTTTAAGCTCTTACAGTAATCACATTTAGTCCAGAGTTGTAATTGTTATTCTAGATTTTGAGATGCTGTGATATATATATAACCTGGTATTTTTCTGGAACTTTCAGTACTGGTGTGACACCTAAGACTCAGAGTAGCAGTTCTACAGGTCTGAAGGTCAGTATGGTTACATACAACAAACGTTAAGGAAACTGAAAAAGAGATCAGACTTCAATTAGAGATAAGAACAAAATTGATCGGGTGGGGACCCCTTACAGGGGTAAAGAGGACACTGTATGTATTTTAGAACTTCACCTACTCTATGAGACCAAAGGAAGAGAAGTTTGTTTTGTTCAAAACCTAAATTTTCTGTAGCACAAAATCTAATACAACCTGTCAGGATAGATCATTTAAACAACCCAAACACATGGAGCCCAGAATAGGAATGAGGGCCTGTAATTCAGGATAGCTTAATGTAATGCCCAGATACATTCCAGAGTATGTTTAGCAGATAATTAAAAGTATTGGCAAGTCCCTTGTGGGATGGGAGAAAAAATATGGAAGCATTAAACTTAACCACTAAGGAAAACATTACTATCTGAAACATAAGGGATTCCCAAGTCAGTAGACCAAAGCCCTGATCTTGAGGCTTGCTCTTATGAATCTTATTTATGCAGTGGAAAAGCTAAGCCTACCCAGGGTTATGCCTAAAACTTACTTCCAGTAGACCTCTTTTGTTACTCAGATGTGGCTTCTCTCTCTCTAAGCCGAATTCTACAAGTAAAATCATTACCCTTCCCCCTATATGGTACATGACATCCAGGGGTGAAAGTCTCCCTGGCAACATGGGTTATGACCCCCAGAGATGAGCCTGATCTGGCACCATAGGATTGACAATGCCTTCCTGACCAAAAAGGAGCAACGAATTGTAACAAATAAGGTATCAATGGCTGAGAGAGTTCAAATAGAGTCCAGAGGCTAATCTGGAGGCTACTCTTATGCAAGCTTCAGCTAAATATTGCTATTTATTATGGTTTGCCAACCCCCAACCAAAACAATTCCTGGCAATGCTAAAGAACACCTAGGCCTTTATCTGAGAGTCTACAAAGGTTCCACGCAGTAGGGTAACTTTCCAGAAACCTATACCCTTCAGATAGGTTCCCAGACCAGATAAGTTCTGAAACCCAGAGAGGCCAGCCTCTTCAGAACATCAACTAGTTCCATCTACTTATCACTTATTACAGACAGCCCTTTCTAATATGAAAAAGTTAGAATGGCATCAGCCCAAATACCCCAAAAGATTGGGAGAAAGATCAAAAGAGAAAGTGGAATTATAACAGAGAAAATAGGACTTCACAGATGAGTATGAGTATGACAGCTGAATCATTATATTGATATTTCTTTGAGGCTCCAGTGTCTTGGAGCAGCTAGAAGGAAAAACCTAAAATTGTGGAACTAACCTATACCAAACTCTGAAATCTATCCTATAGCTAATTGTTGTGATATGCTTTAAAATTTACTGCTTTTTTGCATATATGCTGTTTTGCACAATTAAAAAAATCAAAACAAAGGACTGTACAATATAAATAGAGAGCCAATGGGCTATAGTTAAAAGTACAATTAAGTTATATTCTTTCATCAATTGTAATAAATGTACAACACTATTGCAAGGTGTTAAGAATGGGGCAGGGGCAGGGTATGTCATAACACTGTAATTTCTGACTGATTTTTATGTAAACCTACAATGTCTTTGATAATAATTTAATAATACTTTAAAGATTAAACCTAGTCAAATTCTAGGGCTGAATTTTTAAAATCAAAGAATGATTATAATATAACAAACTTTTTGTCAATTAGTGTGACTAACATGAAATCTTGATGAATCAAAAAATCAACCCTAAAGTTGCAAATGGAAATCACAATTGCTTTTTCTCTTCTATGAGGACCTAAGAAAAGGGAGCAAAAGATAATAATATAATGCTCACATCCAAAAGAAAATGAAAAGACTCAGTTATCCCTTTCCATGTTTGTTCACATGCTAAGAATAGAAAACACTAAACAGAATTCTTTAACCTCGTACTACCCAAGTACACATACTCATGTGGGTGAAATTTAGGCTTTGGATGTTGTTGTATAAGAGGACACTGGGGTTATATGATTGAAATAATCATAATAATTTCGTGTGTGTGCAATATTGTCCTCCATCAAAATGAAAATATTTTCTCTCTACTTTCCAAATCATTAAGTCAATATTGGTTTATATCTCTGGCCTGGGGATTCATTCAGATGGATTCCTTTCAGCTCTAAGGGGTAACTCCTTAAGGAACATCTAGGCTCCCTTTGGAAATAGGGTGTCTGTGAAGAACTAGAAATTTGTCAGGCTGGTAACAGAGGTAAAACGAGAGATTGACTGTTACAATCTTCCCTCCTTTCTCCCTCCCTCCATTCCTTCCTTCCTATCTTTTTGTAATGTTGTTAGTACAGTGGCAACCATAGAGTAGAAATTAAACTTCAGGATTTTGCAAAACAGAACACTTCAATAGGGAGCAAAACCAACCTGGATTGATTAATCTACAACAAAATGTACCACCTGTGTAAATTTTGCAAGTTACTTAACTTCCCCAAGCCTTTGTGTCTCATCTAAAATTAGGGTGGTACTCTCTATCTTCACCAGGTTATGAAAAATACACGTGCTAAAGTCTAGTGCCTGACAGAGGCCTTTGTTCCTTTCTGTCAGAATACTGATTAGCTAATTAGAATACACCACAATTTGCCAAGGGCTTCTCAAGTAGCCTGGCTTCCAATGCTGTGCTCTCAGCTGGCTAGGTGCGAGTTTTGATCTGCAGCAGAATATTAGCTATTGCTATTCATTCCAACTACTACTGACTTACATGTATTTCTATCATAAAAATTCATTTCATCCCACCTTGTATTTCTCAAGGCACTTCAAATATGTACTGTTTTATTTGCTAGACGTTTTATCAAGAAACATTCACTTTTATTTAGATCTTAAATCAAAATTAATATTAAAAAAACCAAACCAGACTTCCCCCAGCCCTTCATGACCTCTCCATAAGTCAGCAAAAGCGGTACAGAAGAGGATTGCTGGAGAATGTTATGAAACCTGCTGACCTAACACTTTACTGTCTCCTGCTGATCATCAACCTGGTTCTGTCTGCTATTCAGAAATTATTCTAATCCCTTTCTCACTTTCTCAGGAGAATAACCCTTACAGCACTTATTTCAAACCTTCTCCCATTTCCTTAAAGCAATCAATGCCTGCTCCACTTTTGCTACTCTCAACATCAACTCTCAGAGGACAACTCCTGCATTATGGAAAAGCACTACTTAATATGCATTACCTCTGATGTGCCTTCGTTTACTTCAAGATGACAAGATTCTGAAATCCATCCTCCTACTTGTCCCTCAAGCATTCAACAAATAGGCTTTTCTCTCCTTGGCTGATGCAAACACAGCACTGATTCTGCACCAAGCCTGTCAACTTCAGAAACTGGCTACCATATTACTCTGTTGCTAATACTTTTTTCTCTCTGTGAATACATTTTCTTTCCTTTCAAGCATAATTTTGTATACCCTACCTTAAAAAGGTTTTTGGTTTATTTGGTTCTTCAAGCAACCTTCTTTCTGGTGGAAAATTCTTCAGATTTCTCAACTTCTCCTGCTACCTATTTACTCTCCCTCTCATTTGCTCTTCATCACAGTCTTTCTTTGATTTCCACATCCTAACAGAAGCTGCTTGCAAAAAGTTCCATTGTCATTGTCCCTGTTCAGTCCAATAGTTTTCTAATATTTCTAGTAGCTGGTTACTTTCTAGGTAGCTTTATGAGATCCTCTGTTCCCTTCTTTTAGGATAATGGGAAATTTCTGATTTTTGTCCTATTTCCTCTTTTTCTCCAACATCCTAAATGAGGTGCCTCTCCATACTTCATTACTAGTTATCTATTCCATGTGTTCAGTTGTCACCTCCATGCATTCTAGACACATCCCCAAATCTGACTTCCCATATCAACAATTGTTTTTGATCCTACATTTAACAGCATGTGCAAAAAGGCAGAAAAAAATGTATTTATTTCTTTATAGAGATTAAAGAAATCAAAAGTAGCATGTCTGCATCAGAACTAGTTTTGATGAAAAATTAAAAAGTGTACAAATTTTGAATATCCTATATATTAATCTGACATTTTTGTCATTAGGTGATTACTTACTAAATCCCATATAACCTCAATTTGAAATATCTTTCTGTACAGAAAAAGACAAACAGAAATCCCACCACCGATGTCTTAATAAACTCACTTTTTTGTCTGCGTAGTAGGGGTCCAGGTCCTCCAGGGCCTCGGACACCATGCCTGGAGGAATGTCACCATAGATGAAGGGCAGCGGTTTGCCAGCTTCCAAGTCACTGCTTGGCTTTGGGCCTTCCTCTTCATCATCTTTCTTTTCTTCTTTGTGCTCCTTAGTTTTCCCTTCAGCAATGCGTTGTTCAATGAGGGCGAGAGACTGTTTTGTGAAATGGACAAAGCTCTGTGGTCCTGGGGGAGGCAACATTGCCATCTTTTCATCCTGTATATTTTATTTCCCCTTCAGCTCCTTACATAAGAGGCCTATGTGGGAATAAACAGACAAAGCCTTAAATGTTTGGCTGCCAGGGATGGCACATGAAAAAAAGAGAAGGCAAAAAAAAACCAAACAGACTTTTAATTTCAACTTTGAGAAGTATTATGTTTTATAGAATTTTTAATTTTATAAATTAAATTAGCATTTGTGAACTGATGACTATGCTTCAGGCAATGTGTGGGACTGTCTTACTATCTCTGCTCTCTAACCTTCTTCATTTAAAACTTCAGACTTTAAAGTTAAAAATGATAGCCTTCTGAAGAAATTAAATACAAAATGTTCCTCTACTTTTCATTTATATTCACCTTTGGCAAAATTCAACTCAACTTTCCTTTTGGAAAAGTCTTTATGCATTTTGCTTCTGGTTAGCACCACTCTCCAGGCTCTCCCTTTGCCTCTCAGACCATCTGATCCTCTTCTGCCTTACATCTCATAATCTTGCTCATACCCTTTGCTTCTTTCCAATTTGTTGACTGCCTTGGGCAAGCTCACACACTTACAATTTCAGCCACACTTACATGCAGATGAATACACAGGGGTTCTAATGTCCTGGATATAACACCAACATCCAAAACTAAATAGTAATATACAAAATGACCTTTGTCCCCAAATTAAAACCAACCTCCAGCTTTTCTCCTTTAACCAATGGCAGCTTCGATGGTAGTTTCGTTCTATAAACACAGCTCCATCCTCTCTCCCCCACAGAGGAGTGGGATTTTTTTTCTACTCTATTTTTACTCTTCTCTATTTTATTCCCTTAAAGAAAGCAAGTTCTATTAATTCTTTTCCTGCAATTTATCATGAAACAATCTCTACAGTTTATATTAGTTTTTCCTGGGTCATGTACTCATTTACCGCATTAAGTCATGGTATTTTGAATTGGTTTTCTCTCAAATTAACTCCTATCTACTGCTTCATTTCTATCCACTCCAATGTTCCCTTGCCTTGCATTTCTTTTCATAGCTTTAATATTTCCACTGTTTTCATCATTATTGCTACAGACCTGCATTCCTGTTTCTCATGTATTCTGCACTTTGGTCTTTCCTTCTAGCTTTCCTTTCGTTGTCACCAACCAAGCTAAAAAAAGTCAAATCACTCGTTTTAATCTTTCATGTCAAATCTAAAATACCTACATGGATTCCAAGAACTTGTCTCATTCGATTATCTAAGCATATTTTTTCATAAATTCTTAACCCTTAATATCTGCCTTAGGTAGCCACAAATAATCCATGTGTTCTTTTCCTATTCAATCCTATATTATTTTTTTATATGCTGTATGGCAGGGTCATATTTCATTATTTTTCCATGTCAGTATCCTGTTATTGTAGCACCATTTGTTGAATTTTTGTTTTGTTTGTTTTGCTTATTTGTTTGTTATTGGGAAGTGAATGGTGTGGGAATTGAACATGGGTCTCCCCCATGGCAGGTGAGAATTCTACCACTGAACTACCCTTGCACCCCTCATTCATTCTTTCTTATTTGTTTGTTTGGCATGGGCAGGCTCTGGGAATTGAACATGGGTCTCTGGTATGGCAAGCAAGAATTCTGCCACTGAGCCACCATTGCCTGCTTCCTCCTATTTATTTTTAAATGTCCAAATCATGTTCCAACTTTTTTGAGAACTCTCATCTATTTATTGGCATATATAATATATTTCAAATTCCAATTAGATACTAATGAGGACACATATATTTCTTTAAATGTTTTGCTCTTTTCTCCAAGTTTCTTAGAAACAAGATTCTGAGGTTTTTTTTTTTTTTTTTTTTTTTTTTTTTTGCATGGGCAGGCTCCTGGAATCGAACCGAGGTCTCCAGCAGGCAAGAACTCTGCCACTTAGCCATGTTGCCCACCCAATTCAGAGGTATTTAACTATAGGAAATAGCTTGAGACAGATAGTCATTTATAGGTATTTATCTTATCCCTCTTACATCAACTCTCATTTCTCACCATTGTCAGTGTTTATACCTATATAAAGATTGCTTTATTGTACTAGCATATAGAAGTGTTTTAGTAATACTCTTAATAAAGGAGACAAATAAAGAATTACAGTAGGGCAGAAAGATTCTTCAGGACAGAGAATTTTGAGATCAGAGACCCTTACTCTTCTTTATATCTTCAGCAGCTAACACAGCACCTGGGTAATTATAAATTCCAAACAAGTGTTTGTCAGTCGGCATCTGTATGACTGTGCACTGGACATTTCCACGCTGATGCTCCAAAAGCTTGGCAAGCTTAGTCTGCCCCAAACTGAAACACGACTTCTTCCTGCCCTTCCTAATCTACTCCTTTTTCTGCATTCCCTATAGGTAGTCAAAGGCATTGTCTTCTATTCATTTATTCTAGATCAAAGACTGATTCTTCTCACTGCGGGAAATCATTCTTTTCAGAACTTGTCACTTCAAGTACAGACATGGTATGGAAGTGGAACAGGCAGAAGGCAGGGCCACTCACCTGGCCAGGGAGATCAGCCCAATAGCCTTGGCAGTCAGTGGGGTCTGACAGGTTTCTGCCAGTTTCTCCTCATATTTATTGCTCTAAACCCTTTAAATTTCAGCAATAGTTACTTCATACTGCATGGCCTCATTATTTCAATTTCACCTCTCATCACCTCGTTCTTGGACTACCACAATTGCTTTTACCTGGATTCATCTTTTCCCCCATCCTCAGTCACTTCCAATCTAGCATCCAGGGTGATATTTCTGAAACTCATATGCAATCACCTCTTTATCTTCTGTAAGAAGAAATCCAAACTGCTAAGTCAGGCATGTAAATAAGGAATTTCTTAATTTTGTCTACCTCCCCCACCCCAGCCCATGCCAATTTTCCCATCTCTTACCAATCTCTCATCTACATTCTATTATCTAATCTGGAAAGGCAGCTCCTGGAGATTCCATGTTCTTTCCATCTCTGTGACTTTGGATATACTGTTACTGTTCTTTTAGATTTTCTTTTCAAACTTTAAGCATTACCTGGGTGAGTTCCTCTTAGAAGCTATGTCTGACACTGGAAGATAAGATAAAGTACCTACTCCCACTGGGAGTTTCAGAATTCCTTATGAATAACCTTATGCAAAGTAGATTCTTAATGTAATATGAAGTGACAACTAATGTGCAGAATCCAGTGGGTCCCAGAGTCTTCCTCTATAGTCTCCTCTTTTCTTGCTTCTCCTCTACCAGGGCTGGACCAGAGCATTCTGACTAAAATGTAACTAAGGTAGAATGGTAGCTTCTTTGTCCATATAATAATAACCATCCAGTGATGGATATAGGAACATGAACCTGAAGGATTAAAGTACGTAGCACTGCCAAATAATATTCACTACAGTGTAACATTATTATCTGAGAAGGAAAGTTTCCTTCTTATAGTCCACTAACAAAGGCTTGCTTGCCAGGTTTGCATTCCAACGAAGAGCCAGAATCAGAGGGATGGATGGCACCAATGCAAGGTGGATTTTTATGTAAAGTGAAAGAAAACTGGGAGCAGAGAGGTGATGGTACAGGAAATAATCAGCTGTACTTGGCTAAGTGGCTTCAGACTAGCTATCCACCTCAACTCTCTCTATGCCTGTCTTTATTTTTCCAAATCCATGCCTTAGAAAGGGATGCACTGCAAATCAAAAAGAAAAATGTCATATTATAGAACACATACCTATCAAATGAGATGATAATTATAGGGTGCTTCCAATGGGAACAATGTAGGCAGTATACTATGTAGAATAATTTTTTTACCCCTTTACCTTTTTCTCTTCGACCCCATCTCAGTAAAAAGATAGAATTGTGAGAAAGAATAAAAGTAAAAAAATAGGTAGAAATAGATGATGAAAAGACAAGGGGAAAAAAAGGAAAAGTTTTAAGGAATGACTAAGCTATTCTACCCACAAGTGTATCTATTAAATTGCACATATTTGAAACTTAATTTTGAAAATGTATTGAAATGATATTTTAAAAGGCTTGAAATCATGAGCTGAATTATATACATATATTTAAACTGCAGAAGGAAATATGTGAAAAAATAACCATGTCTATCTCAAAGAGATCTTTTTCATGGACCTGTCAGTACTTTTCAAGTTTTCTGTAATTAGCATTTATTGTTTTATATTTCGGTAAAGGGCTGCTTAAAAACCTCCCCTTAAATATGCAGGAAGTGATAAATGGAAGAGAAAAAGGACTGTAATATAAGAAATAAGTGACCTGTTTCAATAGATGATAAACAACAATATAGAAGGTGGTGTGAACTTGACCTGAAGGAGGCCGCTATATAAACAATGGTTAGCTGACAAAATTCTTCAGGCTAATCCAACATAAGTATAAGTGCATGAAATGGCTACAAACATAGAACTCCTAAGAGGGTTCATTAAGAAGTATCACATTGATCCTACAGATGTTTTCTGTCTGACCACAAAGGATCTGGCAGCTATAGCCTAGAAACATAAATGTCCTTTTCCAATTTTATGTCATCATTTCAAATTTCTTATCCTAAACTTACCAATTTATTAAAATTCAACCAAACAACTTTCTTGCTCAATATCAAATGTGAAGTTTTCTGCTTAACATCATCTTCCTTGATAAATTATTCTTGATATATTATAAACACTAATTTTCATGAACACATGACAAGGGAGGTAGACTTCAATTTTATAATCTTATTCACTCCTCAATTTATGGTCCAACATAAAATATATTTCTAAGAATTTCTGAATACATGCAAGAAAATAAACATTATTAAGAGATAGTGAATTTATAAATAATATGAGAAGGAAAAATTCTAATTTTTTGATAAATGGACTTCAACTTCAAATAGAGTTCTGTAATTTTAAAATAGCAGATGATCTGATCCAACAGTGGAGAGAGAGAGAGAGAATCAGGAAGTTTTAGTCACTAGAGAGATAACATATAACACAGTCACATTTGGAAACTATTGAATATCTAAAAGTTAGGTGTGGCAAAAATATGATAAAGTTAAAAGTGAAAATGAGATACTGGGAGAAAATCATTACAAATTATGTAAATAATTTCAGCTCTTAGGAAAGTTGGGAGATAGAAGAATGGAAGAAGAACCTGAACTGACAAATTCTTGAAAAAGAGAAATAGTAATAATATATAAATAAACAAACAATACTTAACCTCTCCACTAAGCAAAAAAATATAATTAAAACACTTGAAATGTATTTCAGGTGGTATACCGACAAACTTAACATCATTTCTAATGCGCAGTATTGGCAAGGCACACCAACAAGAGCTTAAGAGCCTAGCAGGATCAAATAGACTTGGAGAGGAGGAAAATCATTCAACCATTTGGGAAAGCAATCTGAAAACCTTTATCTAACTTTAAAATGTGAATACCCATTTATTGAGAAATAAACTCCCTGGAATTTACCCTAAACAATTAAAAAAAAAAAGAAAAAGAAAAGAATAACAACCCTGAAAATGGTTTAATCAATGTAACTTCATAACACCTCCATTAGAAAATAAAAATGAGCTTTTTAGGTTTGCCTGTGAGCTGAGACACACCAACTTCTGAACTCCAAGTATATCAACACACTGTGAACAGCTTCAAAGGTTGCACTTTAAGTGATATCATCACACACGGAGGGAGAGTGAGACAAAAGACACTATGGTCTCCTCTCTTATTCTCCAAAGGTAACTACTGACCAAAATAAACTTTAATCTGTGAACTCATCTTCATTTTAAATGTTTTTTTTTGACCAAATAATTAATCTGGGCATGTTACTATATTAGACATTTAGAGCTGTGAAAGTAAGGAAAAAACAGTTTTTATCTTTAAGGCACTTATTTTCTAAAGAGGGATACCAACCAGACCAAATCATACAGGAAATACATACTCAACGCCAACAACATTTTGAGTCATTATAGACTCAGTACAAACACGTATTGCTTTTGGTATAAGGTTAATTCAGGAGAAGCTATGGTTTAGTTCTAGCACTTAAAGGTCAAGCTCTTTATTGGTCACAAACCTAAAAGAGAATACAATCACCATGAATAACTGACATCTTTTTTCTACCCTGGTGTAGGAACAGAGAAAGAGATATAGACATTTGGTAGGAGTTGAGTTAGCACATTAAAAAAGAAATGTAATGATATACGCCATGGTAATAGGCAGACTCAATTATGTGATAAACCTCAAAAACAGTGCTTTTTCAGAAAAACTAAATTTGCTTCATGAATCTTAAAACAACATTATATTACAAAATTATTACCTTTTTATGGCTTTAAACCTGGTTTGGCGCCCCTCTTTAAAACAAATAGATTTCTGGTATTGGGTTATAGTTATACTGTATCCAAGTAACTGAAGGAGAAATTCAACCATTTTGTTCATGATTAAAGTTTATTTTGGTTGATGTAGAGATAAGAGAAACCAGGAAAATAATAATTAGCTTCAACATTTTGGGGGCAAGGCAGTATCTGTATTACCCATTTTGTTTACTATGATTTACTTGCTTTTTATATTTACTAGGTAATTTGATTCTAGAAGTTAGTGGCCTTTTGCAATTTTCACTACATCAATCTGGTAAATAAGGCAGTATGTACAGTTGCCACTTAAGCTTATGAGATTCTGCAACACTTCTGGAAATCAGAAAATGTGGTGGGGGGAGTACTTACTTGCTTCAACAAACTGGCAAACCAATTATGGATGAACAACTGCTACTTTTGTACTTCCTACATTCAACTGGAGGTTGCCATCTCTTTCAAGAATTCTTTGACGTACATCCAGGTAAACAGATATGACTTCAGATGTCCAACCATCATTTTGGCTCTTTTTATTGTTGTACCTCTTCTTTTACTCTTTTTCTACCCTCAATCCCCTTCTGTTCATGCACACTCTCAACACACAACTGCTGAATAACTATAGTATATTCAAACTATGGGATGGGGAGGGGGGATCATCTATGTTAGTGGAAGCATACATGGGAGATATTTTTCTGATCAAGCTAAATTGAAGGAAGACATTAAGCAACTGCTTAATAACATATGGGTCCTTGGAAAGTAAGTTGAAAAGTTCCTGCTCATATTCCATCATCTTCTTCTAGTTTGGAAAAGTAAGTCTTCCTTTCATTTTGCTTGAACAGCTCTTGTTGGCACTTGAGTGTGCTTGGAAGTTCTAGCACAAGGTTGTGAGAAAGGCAAGATGGCAAAGTGGCTGGGTCACAGTGGACAACATAACTAAAAATGTAGCCTCAATCTTCTTCAATATACCAATGATGGGACAGAACCTGTCCATAGCTACACCTTTTTTTTTTTTAACTTCTCCTTTATCTGCTGGTTAACTAAATAGGCCACAGGACTTTTAATCAGTCAGGCATCCATTTTACTACTTAAGATTTCTGATGGATTAAATATTAAATGAAAAATAAAACAAGAATTATAAGAGAAATGAACATGCATATGTGAAAGCAGAGAAGCCTTTTTAAAATGTAACACCAATGTCACAATCCATGAGGAAAAAGAATGCCAGATTTCATCTCACAACAATGAAGTTACAATAATTTTAGAAAATGCATTTTAAAAATGGGAGAAAATTCTTACCATATACATGAGAGGTCAAGAGCTACTTCTTTAATGTATGAAGATATTAAATCAGTAATAAATTTCATAATATAAAATTTGCTGAGCAAATAAAATATACATAAACATAAGGAACTATTGTAGCCAATAAAATTAGCAAAGATTTAACAGAACTGATAACAGTTGTACTAGTTTGAAGCTATTATGTACCCCAGGAAAGCCACGTCCTTTAATCCTCATTCAGTATTGCTGGGTGGGATATTATTCTGATTGTTTTCAAGGAGAAGTGACCCATCCAGTCATGGGTAGTAACTTTTGATTAGATGGTTTCCATGGAGATGTGTCTCCACCCATTCAAGCTGGGGTCACTTACTGCAGCTCTATAAGAGGGAACCATTTTGGAAAGAGCCACCAGAACAGACAGAGCCTGGGGAAGCCATCAAGGAGAAAGTTAGCAGATCTTGCCACATGGCTTTCCAACTGAGAGAAAAACTCTGAACGTCATGGGCCTTCTTGAACCAAGGTATCTTTCCCCGAATGCCTTAGATTGGATGTTTTATAGGCTTGTTTTAATTTGGACATTTTTTAGCATTAGAACTGTAAAGTAGCAACTTAATAAATTCCCCATTTTTAAAAGCAGTTCCATTTCTGGTGTATTGCATTCTGGCAGCTTGCAAACTAGAACACCAGTCTTAATGTGAGTAGGGGGATATCACTAACCCATCTTGATGGTGGAAAGAAAAATGTGTACACAATTTTAAGGGCAATTTTACATTATTTATCAGAAGCCTTAAATACATTGATTCATTTTTACTGCCAAGTAATTTCCCTTCTAGGAATTTATCCAAAGCAATAATTATAGAGTTCTCAAACATTCATAAAGATGTTTACAGCCATGTTTTTATAATATTGAGAAATTGTAATCAATCCAAAAGTCTAACAGCCAGAGTTCATTAAATGAAAAATGAATATATAATGGAATGCTGGACAATTTTAAAGAGTATTTTCAAAGATATTCATTGAATTATGAAAATGCTATAATGGATAATTTATGGAATATAAATCACACACACACATACATGTATATTAATCCCAATTTTTAAAATATCTATAGAATGATAGTCAAATTAAATAAGCAATATATTTAATGATGATTCTCCCTAACTGATAGATTATGGGTTTTTATTAATTTCTTTATACTTAAATTTCAAATTTTTTACAATAAGGACATGTTGCTTTGTATCAAGAAAAAAATGCACTTTGAAATGACACACTTAAAATTATTTGAACTGAATTGACATTTAAGGAAATTCATCAAAAGCTATTCTTTTCATATTTACTTTTAAATTTTGAAAAATCAATTATTACCATCTTTTCACCTCCCAATATTACTATGAGGAATTTTTCTTTAGAGTGGGATCACAATTTTATACACAAGAGCAATACTTTTGTGTTTTCATGACTATTTTGCCTACACTTCATTAATCTTGTATTAGAGGATACTACTAAACATAAAAATTTGTGTTTTATCCTTGTATCTAGCATTTATTCTAGTTAAGATAGAAATGAAAATATTTATTCTGAACTCTTAGCATATCTATCTATCCATCTATCTATTTTTTCCTCATGTATCTTTCCATTCAAAGCAATGTCAGCCCCAGTTCATGACAATGGTTGCTTATCATCCTCTGACTTTCAAAATTCTACTGCAATGGCACAGACGAAAGTAGTAAATAGTTTCATGACATCAGTGAAAACCAGAGAAAGAAACTAAAAACAATTTCACAAATAACTGGGGGCCAGGTAGGAGATGGGGTACCCTTCTGAAGAGATTTGAGCCAAAGCCACAACCTAGAATACTCATCTGAGGTTAAAACCAGGAATGAAGTATTTCTACCCATCAGAGGAGTCAGAGTTGGCACGTTTAGAGAGCATATGTAGGTAGCAGGGCAAAAAAAAAAAATGTTAATTAACCCAACTGTCTATTTGACAAGTTTGCAGGTCACATTTTCCCCACTTCCCCTTCATATTTAAGTATGAAGCACTAGGGTTTATCCTCCAACTAATAGCACAGAGGTAATCTCTAAATGAGTTGAGGTATGAAATAAAACCAGCCCCATTTTAGCTGGAAGTGTGATGTAGATAGGAGAAACATGGGCTTTTCCTGCCTGATTCTTGCCCATACTTCCTAAAATGTACAATGTACTAGACACATTCATGGAAAATTTGTGTTTTCGGCAACCAGGCCAACAACAATCTAGTTTTTCACTCATAAATATTAATGGATAATCCGAGATTAATTGCTAATGAAGGACCACCAAACATAAACTTGAAGGACTAAGATAAACAGACCAAATCCCTAATTCTAGGAAATAAGAAAAATTCATCAAAGGAGAACATTAGGGTGATAAAAAATTGGTATTCCCAGGGAAATTTGAGATTAATAAATTCATTAAAAAGACACTGCCATAAAAAAGGAATAAAAAATGACCAAAAATCTTGGTAATTCAAAATACGATTGTCAAAATATAATTATCAACAGAACATTTGCTGAAAAGAAGTTGAACTTTAGTTACCTTTCAAAGGTCCTTTATTGAAAAAGGATGCTTGGGAGAATTTTTTGGTGCTGGAAATGTTCTATATCTTTATCTGTGAGGTGGTTACATGGGTATATACATACAGTTCTATATTTTATGTTTGTTTATTCAGAAGAAAAAGACAAAAAAAAAATTCTCCCAAGAAAGTATGGCAAAAGAGCAAAGGAAAGCTCAATAGAAAATTCAGGAGATGACGAATAATCCAGCAAGCCCAACATGTGTCCCATTTGAGTACCCAAAAAAGGAAGTAGCAAATGTTATAGAGGAAATAATAAAATAAATAATAGAAGAAAATTAATCCAGTCTGTGCGCTGGTTTGAAATGATGTATGTATCCTAGAAAAGCCATGTTTTGATCTTAATCTCATTTTGTAAAGGCAGCCGCTTCTTCTAATCCCTGTTCAGCATTGTATGTTTGAAACTGTAATTAGATCATCTCCCTGAAGATGAGATTTAATTAAGAGTGGTTGTTAAACTGGATTAGCTGGAGGCGTGCCTCCATCCATTTGGGTTGGTCTTGATTAGTTTCTGAAGTCCTATAAAAGAGGAAACATTTTGGAGAATGAGAGAGAGATTTTCAGAGAAAGCAAAATGACATAGTCATGAGAAGCAGAGTCTACCAGCCAGTGACCTTTGGAGGTGAAGAAGGAAAATGCCTCCCGGGAAGCTTCATGAACTAGGAAGCCAGGAGAGAAAAGTTAGCAGATGACACTGTGTTCACCACGTGCCCCTCCAGATGAGAGAAGAGCCTTGACCATGTTCACCATGTGCCTTTCCAGATGAGAGAGAAACTCTAAACTTCTTTGGCCTTCTTGACTCAAGGTATCTTTCCCTGGATGCCTTAGATTGAACATTTTTATAGACCTGCTTTAACTGGGACATCTTCTCAGCCTTAGAACTGTAAATTAGCAACTTATTAAATACCCTTTTAAAAGGCCATTCCATCTCTGGTATATTGCATTCCAGCAGCTAGCAAACTAGAACAGTCTGCAAGCTGAAATTACCAAAGAAGATCAATTTACAAGATCTATTCTAGTGAAGGATCACAAGATCTTAAAAACTTCCAGAAAGAAGGAAGATGAAAACTACAAAGGAATGGAAATGAGATTTCCATTAAAATTTTTTCCTAGCCATATTTCCTACTGGAACACAATCAATGCGCTCAGTGTGCTGAGAGAAAAGATTCCAGATTAAATTGTTATTAGGTACCAATTATTAAATGTGATGGAAAACTAAACATATTCTCAGGCATAAAAGACTCAAAATTACTTTTTAATTTTTTCTTAAAAAATATGTTTTAGATGTGGAAAGAAAACAAACCTAAAACAAAGAGGACATGGAATATAAGACTGTTTCAAGAAATAATATGAATAAGAGGAAAGGGGATTAGATACTTTAAAAAGTATAAACAATATAAAAAATTATTTTCAAAATAGGAAATAAATTAAAACATTGGAAGGCGTTTGATCAATTGGTGATATTAGAGAAGAGAGGATCCACTTGAGCTTGATGTAGCCTTCCAGTAGTACAGGTTAAATGAGAGCTTTAATTTCCTTCTCTGGATCAAACTTCTATTTGTTGTAAAATGAAAAATATTTACATCATTATAAGATTGTTAACAAATTGTATTGCTCTGGCATTTTACAAACACATCTATTGCCAAAGCATAGGTAAAATGTAAGTATAGTTACAGACCGTCTATAAATGTAATAAACATTGTGAATGTAAAAATAATGGATTAGCTGGCGTAAATTGAGAGCTGGCATCAGGGGAGGAGAGGTGAGGGAATACAGGAGAAATGATTTCCTTATCTTACATCAAAGGGAGGCAATATATCTTAGCTAATGTTGAAGCAACAAGGAATAGAGAGTCAAGAATGCTGTGTAAAGAAATAAATGCAAGCAATAGCATTACTAAAAAGAAAAAGAACATTGACGGGAATTTAAGAAGGGTGTAGAAAATCAGGGTTCATATAAATAAGATAAACTCCTTGTCTTTCACATTAGAGAGTAAGAAAATATTAAGGTTGAGCAAATGCAAATGAGACCATAGGGATAGGAAGGAAAATATACCAGGAAAGTTAAAAGGAAAAAAAAAAAAGGACAAACAGTTTATGCCTAGGGAATGGTTGGAGGGATGAGGCAAAACCTGCTTGAATAACATTTGTTATTTTTATTATTTTATTAAACAAAGAGAGGCTAAAAATGGAATGAAGATATTGCCATTTTTCCCACTGAGTCAAATTAACCAAGCAGCTGCTTAAGTAGTACTGTTGTCTTTATCAGGTTTTCAGAGTATCGATTGTCCCCACAGCTCTCAAATGCTATACATTGGACTCCATTATTTTGATCTCTTTAGGAAAAGTCAAAGAGAATTTGAAATTTATTAGTATCTCCTTTCAAGAGACTGCTGTGACACGCTGCAAAGTCCCATGGGGTAAAGGGTGTATTTCCTACTTCATTTGCATAGATGAATACTGAATACTTGTGGTTTCAAAGTATATAGAGACCAACTCCTATTCTTCCAAAACTAGGTTTCAAATATGGGCATTGTATTGTATCTAATATCAGAAAATAATTCTAGAGAATTAAAGAGGTCTCATTTTCACTTAAGCTAGGTAATGGTAAAAAGGCAGTTCAGGGTCTTTTTACCCTATTACTGCGAAAAAAATGTCTAAGTCAGAATGAAGGGTATTCTGTTGTGATTTTCACGAAGGGTCTATTAAAGAATCACCTGTGTAATTTAAAATACTACACATGCCAGGATGTACCCAAAATCATGCTGAAATAAAATTTCTGGGGGAGGGCCCAAGCTTGTCGACTTTAAAAAATCATGCAATATTGGTGTGAACATCCTGCTAGAAACTATTTTTAAAACAACACGAATCAAAGCAAAGCATTTTTTTAAAGCAACGAATTAAATCAGAAACATCAGATGGAAAATCAATGCCCATCATTATTTTTCTTTGTTTTTTGTTTTACATTTTTGTTGAGATAGTTTCATGTACCAAACAGTCCATCCAAAGTATACAATCAATGGCTCACAATATCATCACATAGTTCTGTATTCATTACTATGATCATTTTTAGAACATTTATATCACTCCAGAAAAAGAAATAGAGAAAAAAAAAAACCCATGCCCCTTGCCCCTCCCTCTCATTAACCAACAGTAATACAATCTACCCATTTTTTTTTTTTACCCCTTATTCTCCCCACCATTATTTATTTATTTATTTTTGGTCCTTATGTTTAACTCATCTGTCCACACCCTGGATAAAGGGAACATCAGCCACAAGGTTTTCACAATCACACGGTCATACTGTAAAAGCTATATGATTATACAATCGTCTTCAAGAATCAAGGGTACTGGAATAAGTTCAACAGCTTCAGGAACCTCCACCTAGCCACTCCAATACACCATAAACTAAAAAGGGATATCCATATAATGCATAAGAATAACCTCCAGGATAACCTCTTGACTCTGAAATCTCTCAGTCACTGAAACTTTATCTTGTCTCATTTCTCTCTTCCCCTTTTGGTCAAGAAGGCTTTTCAATCCCATGATGCCAGGTCCCAGCTCATCCCTAGGAGTCATGCTCCATGTTGCTGGGGAGATTTCTACCCCTGGGAGTCATGTCCCATACGGGAGTGGGGGTGGGGCAGAATGCCCAGGTTTTGTTATTCAACAAAACCAAAATTCAATTTAAGGAGTAGAGAATATTTTGGATTTGATTTTATTTGAAACCTAGGAAATGTAAATTACCAACATTTTAAAGTTCTCCATTTAAAATTGAAAAGAGAAAGCCTAACATTTCATTCAATAAAAACAACACATATATCAAAACTCTGTCTGAAACTGTATTAAGCTCAATTAAAGAAAGAAAGATTAGAATGAGGGGAAAGAAGGAGAGAGCTTAAAATAAAGAGAGATGAAAGAGAAAAGGAAGATGATTGGAGGCCAAATAAGAAAGTAGAGAATACGAGGGCAGAAAGAAGTGAGAGACTAATAAAAATACCCCTGATCTCTTAGCCTACTTGCACCTCTAAATTCTGAGACAATGAAAAAGCAAAGCAAGTTCTTCATAATATTAATCTTTACTTTTAATTCTCAGCATTTTAATCATCACTTACATTACTCCATCCCTATTGGGTGGTCCCAGAAGGCCTATTTCTGTGTGTGTTATTCCCTCCACGTTCATCTGAGGCATGCAGTGTTCCTTCTCAGAGTGTCCTCCATACCACACTCATCCTTCAAACCTGACAGCTCTAATGCCACCTCAGATAATCTGTTGGTAAGCAATAAGGAGGCAGAAGGAAGGTCTATTGCTACAGTAAAATAATTAAGACTTACATTTAGTCTTTGTAAGTACTTATTTTTAAAAAGCTGACCTTCCAACTTTTAGGAACATATCACAACATTCCCCCAAAAGATAAAGATATTAAAAGAAACATGTTTATTTTTAACAGCCTAAGAACTAAAGGTCTATTCACTTTATGAAATATGAACAGGAATGTATCACTTGAAAAAAAATTTTCTCACTTTACATGGATCCCTATAGTTTCTTTTTTTTTTTTTTTAACGTGGGCAGGCACCAGGAATCGAACCCTGGTCTCCAGCATGGCAGGTGAGCCTATAGTTTCTTTTTAATTTTGAGTTCCTGCAAGTTATTTAAACTATGGCTAAATTTCCAAAAATGTAAAACGGACAAAATTTTTCAGGAATAGTTCATCTATACCAATGAGAGAACTTACTGAATCCAATTAAGAACAATCCACTCTGGTTTCAGCAGCTCACAGATTAATAATAATTTGACTTTCCCCATCATGATCCCTGTTCCACATTTCAGAGCTGTTGACTTGCACAGATAACCCCTCTGAGTCTCAATTTCCTAATTTGAAAAATGGTGCAAATATCACCACATCAAATAGGGATCAGTTTGGGGATGATTAAGTTTGTATAAAGCACTTAGTTGAAGGTTTTGCACATAGTAAGCAGATTAAGCATGTTCTTAATATTCCCATCTTGTGTCATCCTTTCATTCAATTTCTTGCTTTGGTCAATTTCATCATACTTCCATAATTAAAATCAATTAACTACATTAAACTTGAAGATGTTTTAAAATTTATAGGAATTTATTGGCCTTTTAAACATAAAACATATTTCAAAAATCTGTATACCATGAACAGATGTTTGGTTTAAGTCATGATGTAAGAGCAAGTTCTGGAGCTAGAATGCCTAAGATTTGAATTCTGGATAAGTTATACACCCCCCTGGGTTTAAAAGAGTTGAACCATTTAACAGCACCGTATTTTTGTAAAAAACTTACTCAACATTAGACATTAAAATTATCCTTAGGATGAATGTTGATTGTGCATATGCTTAGCTTGCTGAATTTTCCTTCTTTAAGTAAATCACCATGATTTTACCTCTGTTTCTTTATTTTATGTGAAGATGTGCCAAAATATTTTCACTTAGCCAAAGCTACGTGAAAAATCAAGAACTATTATTCAGGTTTCTTCTTTTTTTATTGAATCAATATTTCTGAACCTGTTTAAAAGTAAGTCAATTCCGGGCAGGCCACAGTGGCTCAGCAGGCAGAGTTCTCACCTGCCATGCTGGAGATCGGGGTTCAATTCCCGGTACCTGCCCATGCCAAAAAAAAAAAAAAGTAAATCAATTCTACCACTTGGTTCACCTTCTGAGAAGCATTTAAGGATCATTAATGGAGTCTCTAAACAGAATATAAGGAAGCTCCCTGTTCCTTCCAGGAAAGAAATAACATAATCTCTCAAGAGTTTTATCAACTCTGGAGCCTGCAATGGTGAACATCCCATTCTGAAAACTGTATTCTTGGAGTCAAGCATTGAGGGCAGCTTTGGAGGAGGAAAGTGCTTTGGGGCACTTCATTTAGTCCCCACGGAACTATGAAACCCCTCACTAGGGAAACCCCCTGGAAATCGGAGGTGGGGAGGAGCCCCTCAGATGTTTACAGTACAAATTGTGAATTTCCCAGAAATCAATGAGTGCAGCCCATCAATTTTTACCTGAATGACTGAAAGAGAAAAAAGCTGGCTGTATCCATTACCTTAGACTGGAAAAAATCTCAGTGGCCTCTCTAACTTTCTTGGCCACATGGCAAGTGTCTAATAGTCAAACACTGAACTATAGTTCCCAACTGATTTATTGGTGTCAAAGTGCCAACTCTATTGTAGGATACTTTTCTGTTATGTCCATATAATTTGATAATATATACTTTCATAATAATTATTTGCAGCATACTTTAATATACAAAAAATTTTATAAGCAAATTCATCATTTTCTTAAAAACACGTCCTATAAAACTCCTTTAAAGCACAAGCTCCATTTGACAACTTTTATCATCTCCTTCAGAAATCAAGTAATGTTTGAATTTCTTGTTTCTCTAAGGGTAATCAAAATGGCTAAGAAATGATGTTTCCCTACTTGAAGAAGCAGGAGGATAGTTACATGCCCATACCTGTACAATAATCTCAGGCTTTGCATCATCCATCACTATGTCTCTTACGTGTAGATAACTTAAATTCTATTTATATAAAATCAAAATTGGTCAAGTAAACCATTTTGAAGATCTGCCAAAATCTGGATGTAATGAGGTCAGTTCTAAATTATTTAAGACAGTAGACAAATTAAAAACTAAGTAAAGTAGAATGGTTTAATGTTGTCAAATGAAAAACTTCTTTGAAAAAGTCACTTTTCTGAAAAGAGATAGTGATAGTTTCCCCAAAGGTCAGATTTTGGCTGGGATGTTTCTTTTTTTAATGCATTCTCAGGGCACCATAGAATCCATACATGAGCACTTTAAAAATGTAAAGAGAAATCACATTTAACATCAATAGTAATGTCATGTTGGTAATATGTTCCCTTATCTGATGTGATGAATGGTATTTTGTTTGTGTGGTTATCCCCCCCCAAAATGTATAACCTCAATCTGATCATGAGAAAAACATCAGACAAATCCCAAATCAGGAATATTCTACAAAGCCTGGCTGGTACTCTTCAAAATTGCCAAGGTCATCAAAAACAAGGAAAGTATAAGAATTTGCCACAGTCAAAGAGGAGCCTAAGGAGACATGATGTGGCCCTGATCCAGGAAAAAGACATTATATAAAAACTAAGGAAATCTGAAGAAAGTATACACCTTAATTAATAATTATGTATCTGTATGGTTTCATTAATTATGACAAATATGCTATAACATAAGATGTTAATAATAAGGGAAATTTGGTCTGGGGTATAGGAGAATTCTCTGTACTATCTTCTCAATGTTTCTATAAATCTAAAACTATTCTAAAATAATTTTATTAAAATAAGAAATCATAGATATAGAATTAAACTAATATCTAAATTTAAGACTGGCTCAGTAAATTGAGTTAATCAAATAATATATTGTTATTGTCTATACTACTCTAATTTACCTAAGTGATAACAGACTTAAGTATTTGAACTACCTTAAATTAAACAGGTTATAATTAATACATATCAAAATTGTTTTACACAGTACAAAATTGCATTGCTTTTATCATAAGAAATCTGTTAGAAATGCTGACCAATTTTTTTGAACCATTATATTTGGGAGGATAATTTTCCATAAATGTGCTCTCTTGGGTCACGAATGAGCTTACAACTTATAAACACAGAACCAGACTGGAGTCTCAATGTCTGAGTCCTAATTAGACTTCACAGTCATTATGATTCAGTAGGCTAAAAAATATATCCATCTATAAGTGATTCTGTGTCTGTTTTCTTTTAGAATAAGGACAATTTAACTCACTTGATAGTGTTAAGCATACTAAATTAAACTAAAGTTGTTAAATTAAAGCTTTATCCCATATCAGTCTTAATGACTCTGTTAAGAATATAGGGAGTGCTCTTTACATTTCTGTGGTACTTTGGGAACTGCAGATAACACAAAGATAAAACAGAAACCTATTTGGCTCAGAAATTCTCATTTTACTGCCACCTGAATACTTCATAATATCATTGGGATAAGACAACAGATAGCGCCATCCTGGGGATATATTGAAACATAGCTTATATAAATCACAAAGGCCCCTTGGCCATCACAGCATTTTCTTTTCAACATGGGCAGGCACCGAGAATCACGCCTGGGTCTCCAGCATGGCAGATGAGAACTCTGCCTGCTGAGCCACCGCGGCCTGCCCGCCATCACAGCATTTTAAAATTTATGTTCAGTGACATCCCTTTCTCAACTTTTCTACATAACCTCTCAAATCCCATTATAAAAGGGAAAGGGATCATGAGGAGATGGGACAGGTAATGCTTACTTCCAAAATGAACTCTTGACATCTAATGACATAAAGCTCTCTTCTATTCTAACTGAAACTTTTCAGATGGTTCTGAGAGCTCGGCTCTACAGCTTGGCACCGAAAGAATTATTCGGGTCCTTTCTATATTCAGCCTCAGTAGAGGAAAGAACACTAAAGTTATAGAAATCCTATATGTCAACAACAAGGACGATGAAGTTGAAACATTCCAAGATGAACTGAAGTGCTGGTAAGTTACTGGACAGCTTTATAATTTAGATAAGAAAGTGCAAGGTACTAGACAAATGAATTTGGAAATATCGGGCAGAAAAAAATAGTTTGATTCCACTCGTATCTGCTTCCTAAATTGTAATTAAAGGAATTCTCAATAGTTTTACAGATATCTAAACACCTGATAACATCATTGGAGGAACTGGAAGATGGCTCCATTCTAGATGTAAGGGATATGCTTATAAATTTGGTTCCATCCTGAGCAGGAAAACCATAGCATTTACATTTCAATCCAGGGCTTTTTGTCAAAGAGAAATGCTACACCAAACAGGCATGCCAGGACAACAGGCATGAAGAACTGAGATTGTTCTGGGCTAGCTGAGATGTATATTCATGTCACTTTTGAGAGGTCCTTGGGAAGACTGCCAAACAGTACCTAAGATCCTGACACTGCTATATAACACTTTTACCTTTTTATGGGAGTGTATGAGGTTAATTGTCTTGATCTTTGTACTTTATTGAGTTATGTCACAGTCACTGTGTGCCTATCTGAAAGGTATTTTATGGCTGCACAATGATATTAAAGTAAACAGAAGCAGAACTCATGGTTAGATTTAAATCCAGATACATGAGCTGTTACATAAAATATGATGGCAAAAACTTCAATTAAAATAAGAGAAACTGTCAGATTAGAATGAAAAATAAAAAACCCAAAATGACAGCCTACAGACTGCTTAAAAGAGACTCAAAGCTCTGACCTCTGCACCCCAATAACCACAACCCCTGTGCACCACACACTTGCTTGTATCCTGCTCACATACCTGCAAAGACCCCCCCCAACATACCAGGCCCTGCCTCCATGTCCCACACACCACACACTCTGAGGCCCGCCCAGGCTGCACTCCACTCCGAAAGCCCTGTGCCATCCCTAGCACAGAACCTTGCAGGCACCAATGTAGTGCTCCAGTCCTGTACTTGGCACTGAACGGAAACCTGCCACTGAGCTGCCATGTCCCACCCCATGTCCTGCCATGTGGCTGCATGCAAACACAAAACTCTAGACTACTGAAGGAAATCAACTTCCAAAGCAACCCTATCAAGATAATTACATGCCTCAAAGGCAAAAGAAAATCACAAAGCACATGAAGATGCAGACAGATAGTGTCCAGCCTAATGACCAAATTAAAACAGTGGAGGAGAAACATACTTTGGAAGCTAATCAAAGATGTTCAGACAACTCTACTAAATATATTCAATTGGTTGGCTAATGACATAAAGGAGATCAAGAAGACACTAGGAGAGCACAAAAAAGAAACTGAAAGAATAAATGGAAAAATAGCAGATATCACAGAGATGAAAGATACTGTAGACCAAATAAAGAAATATACTAGAGAGACCCAACAGCTTATTTGAAGAGGTAGAAGAAAGAATAAGCACACTAGAGGAGAGGACAATTGATTTCAAATGCACAAAGGAACAAATGGCAAAAAAGATGGAAATATTTGAATTGGATCTCAGGGAAATGATGGACAAAATGAAGCACACCAATATTCCAGATGGAGAAGAGAAGAATAAAAGGCTAGGAAGATTAGTTGAGAAGATAATGGGGGAAAACTTCCCAACACTTATCAAAGACAAAGATGGGCAAATCAAAGAATTCCAACAAACCTTAAATAGAATAAATCCAAATAGGCCTATTCCAAGACACACGCCAGTCAACTGGCAAATGGTGAAGAGAAACAGAAAACCCTGCAAGAGGCTGCAAGAGAAAAATGATCTACTATGTACAAGAGAAACCACAGAAGACCGAGGTCGGATGACTCCACGGGCACCACAGAAGCAAGAGGGCACCCTATTCACCACCTCCTGAATGAGGAAGACTCACCCAAGGATTTTAAATCCAGCCAAACTGTCCCTCAAAAGTGAGAGAGAGATTAAAATTTTCAGACAAATAAATGCTGAGAGAATTAGTCATCAAGAGACCAGCCCTTCAAGCAATACTAAAGGAAGTTGTGTCAGCTGAAAACAGAAGTCAGGAGAGGACTATCTGGAGGAGGGCACAGAATTGAAGGGCACCAGTAAGGGTGACTTAAAGGATAAAAAGAGAAAGAGGGAAAAGAATATGTAGTTCTGGCAAATATAATGCAAAGGATAAGATGGTAGCTTCAAAAAATGCCTTTACAGTAATTACTGAATATTAATGGATTGAGCTCACCAATTAAAAGATACAGATTGGCAGAAAAGATTAAGAAATAGGATCCATCTATATGTTGCTTACAAGGAACTCATCTTAGACACATGCATAAAAATAAATTCAAAGTGAAAGGATGGAAAAAGATGTTCCATGCATGCTGTAACCAAAAGAAAGCAAGAGTAGCTATACTAACATCAGACAAAATAGACTTTAAATGTAAAGACAATATGAGACAAAGAAAGACACTACATATTAATAAAAGGGACAATTCACCAAGAAGAAATAACAATCATAAAAGTTTATGCTCCCAATCAAGAAGCTCAAAAGTAAATTAGGCAAAAATTGGTAAAACTAAAGGAAGCAATAGATGTTTTTCGCATGGGCGGGCACCAGGAATGGAACCCAGGTCTCCTCCATGGCAGGCAAGAACTCTGCCTGCTGAGCCACCCTGGCCCGCCCTTTATGAACAATTTTATGATGAAAAATTTTAGAATGCAGATGACATGAACACATTCTTATAAAAATACAATTTATAAAAGTGGTATAAGGAAACCCAGAAAATATGAGTAGTACTACAGCTATTAAAGAAATTAAAGCCATTATTAAAAACCTTCACACTTGGGGTGAAATAGCTTCACCATTGAATTCTTCGAAATAATTAAGAAAGAAAAAATTCCACTCTTACACAAACTCCTCCAAAAATTAGAAGAGGGAACACTTAAAACGTAAAGAAGTAAAACATTAACAAATCATATCCAAAGATATGCAAAAAGATAATACACTCAGTTCAACTTATGTCTTTCCCAGAGAAGCAAACTTATGCTAACATTAAAAAATTAATGTATTTTCATTTTATTAACAAAATAAAGATGATCACTTGCAAATGTTAACATCCATCCATGACTGAAAAAAAAAAAATCTTAGCAAACTGAGAAAATTAAATTTCATTGACTTGATAAAGGGTATATAACAAAAAAAATTTATAGCAAATACCATACTTAATGATAAAATAATTAAAGCTTACTCTCTAAGATTGATAATAAGACAAATATGTCTGCTAATACCACTTCTCTTCAACAATATATTAGAGGTTGTAGCCAGTGCAAAAAAGTAAGATAAAAGAAAAAAAAAGCCCCAAGAAGGATTGGAAAAAAGAAACTAATTATTTGCAGACAGCATAATAGTGTATGGAGAAAAACAAAGACTATGTATTAGCATTATCATACCCAACTGAAATGTGCAGAAATATGTATATCAGAATTTATCAACATTGCTGGGAAAAGATCAATATAGAAAATCAATCACATTGCTATATACTAGCAACAAACAATTAAAAATGAATTAGATACAACACCATTTATAACAGCAAAGGAGGAGATGGAAGGAAATGAGTAGAAGGAAGATGTTCAGTATATAGGCAGAAGGCTGAAAATAAACCATTGGAAAAATGGTCCAGAGCCAGACCAACACATATACAGATATTTTATTTATGATAAAGTACAGGGGTTAAAGTATGTTTTTTTTAATAAATAAAGAATGGTTTACTTGGATATCCATATAGAAAATCATAAATTCTGATCCCCACATCACATGTTTCTCCAAAGTAAATTTACATAACGTACACAGTATTTTTGAAATCTGTTTGGTGATTGTGCCAGTTTGAAAATCTTATGTACCCCAAAAAGCCATGTTTTGATCTTGATCTAATTTTGTGGGAGCAGCCTTGTTTTTTCATCCTGATTCAATATTGGATAGGGCAGACCTCCCCACGTCTATGTGGGCCATGACTCCCAGGGGTGTAAACCTCCCTGGCAAAGTGGGAAAGAATTCCTAGGATAATCTGGGACTCAGCTTCAAGGGGTTGAGAAAGCCTTCTCAGCCAAAAGGGGGAAGAGAGAAATGAGACAAAATGAAGTGTCAGTGCCTGAAAAATTTCAAACAGAGTTGAGAGGTTATCCTGGAGGTTGTTCTTACACATTGTATATATATCCCCTTTTTAGTTTAAGGTATAGTAGGGTGGCTAGAGGAAAGTACTCAAAACTGTAGAGCTGTGTTCCAGTAGCCATGTTTCTTGAAGATGACTATATAATGATAGAGCTTTCACAATGGGACTGTGTGATTGTGAAAACCTTGTATCTGATGCTCCTTTTATCTATGGACAGAAGAGTAAAAAATATGGATAAGAAATAAACAAAAGGGGGAACAAAGGTTAAAATAAATTGAGTAGATTGAAAAAAAAAAAAGCTGGTTTAGAAATATCAAAAAAACATTGTAGGGCAGAAATTTTGATTAGATTATCTCCATGGAGACAACACACACAGTTGTGCATCTGACCCTTTAATTAGGTGGAGATGTTACTTCACCCGTTCCAGGTGGGTCTTGATTAGTTTACTGGAATCCTTTAAAAGACAAAACATTTTGGAGAGAACCGAAAACAAAGCCGACTGAAACATCAGAGCAGAGCTCACCCAGATGCCGACACTTGGAGAAGAGAGACATGGATGTCTGGAGATGCGTGGAGCCCAGCAGATGTCGCCATGAGATGTTAAGCATATCAGAAACTGGAGAGAGCAAAGGGAATCCAAGACATGAAAGCCAGCCCCAGAAAAGCAAAGTGAGGAATCCCCACAGGAACACATGCTAAAAGCCACGGAGTCCAGGAGCAAGGAACAAGCAGACGCCAGCCATGTGACTTCCCAGCTGACAGAGGTGTTCCAGACCCATCAGCCTTTCTTGAGTGAAGGTAACCTCTTGTTGGTGCCTTAATTTGGGCACTTTCACTTCCTTAGAACTGTAAACTTGTAACTTATTAAATTCCCTTTTTAAAAGCTGTTCCAGTTGTGGTATATTGCATTCAGGAAGCTTACAAACTAAAACAGTGGTAAATACTAAAACCGATCATCTACATATACTATGATCTCTATACCTAGATGTATGCCCAACCAAAATGTGTAGAAATATGTATATAAAAGACACAATAAAAGGACATTCATAGTAGCAGTATCTGTATTAGCCAAAAATGAAATTTAACCCAAATGACCATCAACTGAAAAATGGGTACATATATTGTGATTTATTCATATGATGGGATACCACATGTCAATGAAAACTAGCAAATCAGTGCCACATCATAATATGGATGGATCTCCCAAACATGATGTTGAACAAAAGAAGCCAGACAACAGACCCTAAACTTATGATTCCATTTATGTAAAGGTTAAAGAATGGCAAAAATGATTTCAGTAATAGAAGATGCAATAACGCTACTTTAAGTGACTGAAAAAAAGGTGCAAAGTGGTTTCTGAGGTATTTGTAGCATTTTATTTTTTGATCTGCTAGTAGTTACTCAGGTATGTTCATTTCGTAAAAATGGGTTGATCTATATTCTTATGATCTGTGTACATTTTGTAATGTACATTATATTGCAACAAGAAGTTTATAAAAGGAAATACGCCCTGGCTATGACATGAGGAGGATTTAAAGTATGAAAGTCCATAGGTAGGATGACCACTGGGACTTAACAGATGAATTCGTTTGTGTATTTTCTTGAATTCTTCTTTGTTTGTACATACAAACTAAACTTCATTTAAGTTCATCTTGCGTTTCAATTATTTTGGTCTATTTTAGCATTTGAATTGCTTTACTGACAAGGTAGTTATGTTCAGGTTTTTTTTTAAAGGATGGGATTGTTCTCTGTGTGTAGATGTAGAAAAAATTGTTCATGAATTCCCCTAGCATATACTGTAATAATATAAATATTGAATTGCTTTGTTCACTTACCTTTATTTGAGAGATGATTGAAAAGTAAAGAGCGAATACTTAATTACTGACCCTCCAACAGTTAAATGGTTTATTTCCCTCATTATTATTTGTATCAATATTTGTAGTTAAATGTCATGATAATACCCCGCTAAGAGAATTAACAAAATATACTTTTTTGATTTTTCTTTAATAAACCACAAAATACTAAAGCAAGAAATCCTAAATATGATCAGTTCCTTAGTGTTCAAATTGCTCGGGCAAAATGAAGAGACTCCTGATTTGAAGATCACCTCAACAGGTTATACAAAAAGTGATTGTTACAAGTGTGAAATTGGGTGATGCTGATTGTTCTAGTTTGCTAGCTGCTGGAATGCAATATACCAGAAACAGAATGGCTTAAAAGGGGGAATTTAATGAGTTGCTAGCTTATAGTTCTAAGGCTGAGAAAATGTCCCAATTAGAACAAGTCTATAGAAATGTCCAATCAAAAGAATCCATCCAGGGAAAGATACCTTGGTTCAAGAAGGCCATTGAAGTTCAGGGTCTGTCTCTCAAATGAGAAGGCACATGGTGAACACAGTCAGGGCTTCTCTCTCAGTGGGAAGGGGACTTTCTCTCCTGGCTTCCAGTTTCATGAAGCTCCCGGGGAGGCGTTTTCCTTCTTCATCTCCAAAGGTTGCTGGCTGGTGGACTCTCTGCTTCATGGTGCTGCAGCATTTTCTGCTCTCCCCGAATCTCCTTTCTCCAAAATGTTTTCTCTCTTATAGGACTCCAGTAAACCAATCAAGACCCACCCAAATGGGTGGAGACATGTTGTCACCTAATCCAGTTTAACAACCACTCTTGATTAAATCACATCTGAAGGGAGATGATCTGATTACAGTTTCAAACATACAGTATTGAATAGGGAATGGGATTTTGATTAAAACATGGCTTTTCTAGGGGACATACATCCTTTCAAACCAGCACACTGATGCACGTTTAATATATTGATTTCTTGTTCTTAACTCTTCAGCAGGTGTTTTTTTTTTTTGGCATGGGCAGGCACCGGGAATCGAACCCAGGTCTCCTGCATAGCAGGCAAGAACTCTGCCTACTGAGTCACCCTGGCCTGCCCTATTTTTTTTTTTTCAGCAGGTTTTTTAAAAGTGACTGCTAAGTGCCAGATATAAGGCCAGGTGCTTGCATTCAGCAACTGTGTGTGTGTGTGTGTGTGTGTGTGTGTGTAACTCAGATTCAAAGAATCACAAATTCATGGCCCATTGTCATCATCAGCCATGCAAAGCTTTTCTTTTTTATTTTTGTTTCATTAGTCCCATATCCCATTCCTAGCCACTCTACCCCTTTCCCATTCCTATACATAGTCAACTATCCTAAATGTATTTACTGTGTATCTTTTTGTCAGTATGTTCTTGCAAACTGAATATTGTTTTGGATGCATGAATTTTTAATTTACATAGGTAATTTCTGTTATATACTTCATTACGTTTTATTTTTTTCTCAATAAGCAATACAGTTTTAAGATCCACCCATTTGGCTACAAGATACACCTATTTTGCTCATCTGTACTTCTAACTGCTACATGATGCTTCAGTGTATACTACGAGATATTTTATCTATTTGCTGTCTTAGTGAGCATACCTGGGTAAATTTCAATCCACTGCAATGCAGGGGCAAATAAAGGTTTTGGGGTCCTATAGCTTATAAAATTTCAGGGGGCTTATTTAATTAAAGCACAAAATACAAATAAAAAATTAGATGTAAAATATAAAATGAGAATATAAATCACCTAATTTCACCATTTTTAAAAAGCTAAGCAATACTACAAACAGCACAAATTCCAGGCTTGTATTAACTCTCTAACACACCTCATTAACTTTTTACCCTCTATTTTTAACTTCATGCTTTTTCTTTTGTCCTGTGGGCAGGCACTGGGAATTGAACCCAGGTCTCCAGCACAGCAGGCAATAATTCTGCTTACTGAGTCACCGTGGCCCGCCCTGTTCTTTCATAATCTCTTCATATGGCAACAATTTGTAATGTCATTTTGTATGTAGAGAACAGAAAGACAATCCAGTCCTTCTTTTCCCATGACTAACTTGACTGTGTGTGTGTTAAATTTATTACCAATATTAAAACAAATTTCAGCTTCACAACTTATTAGTAATATGTAAAATGTTAGTATTACCTTCAAATCTAGGAAAACCTCAATCAACTTCCTTTCATATGTAAGCCGTAAGATATTAGGACATTTCAAATGCTGTCGTGCAAAGGTTAATCTTAAATGCTCTGAATTGACAATTTCACAAACCAGTTTGTCACCAGTGTTCTCAATGTAGTGGAATATGATAAGTTTATGTTATCATGATGTATTCCAAGTCAGTCAGCAAAAATTTCCAGTTTTTTCAACAAGTTCCTATATTTCACTCTTCTTTATTGATTGGGTAATCAAACAATCCAAGAAATCTACTTAACACTTCAGTAAGAAATGTGCCTCTTTCACTTAGTAAAATTCTGTTTCTCACTTGCTTCTGGTATAATAAAAATTTGTTACATTTCACTTCTCAATGTTAGTATAATTTTTAATTTTATGCTTATCTTTATAACTTTAGTTTTATATTCCACTAGTCTTCTATCTGAATTTTCTCAGGACTTTAATACGTAATGTTAAAAATGACAGAGAAAAATGCTGTAAACATACACATACACACACATGTCAATAGCCTTCAAATTTTAACTTAAAACATTCTACTATATATTTCTAAATTGCAGCTGCACTGCCATATATGAGCTTTGTCAACTTTATGTATAAATTTTTTTTACCTTTTTGTATTTGGGTTTCTTGCAAAATTTAAAAAAGTATATGTTAGGATCACATTGCATCCATGTTGCGAAGCTTGGAAAGTTTTAGAATAGGCACATCATCTAAAAGAAGAGTCAAGCTGGCATGTGTTTAAATACTTTATCTAAAAAATTCAACCAAGAAAATAAAAATGTAATAACTGCAAAATATGGAAGTAATCACATTTCAGCTACTGGGGAGGCAGTTTTTCCTCCAGCTAGAATAAAGGAAAGAGCTGAACATGGCACCTATTCCACAGTTATTAGTATTTTTAAAAGAATGTTCATGTAAATATACATGAAGTGGCTACAAATCACATAATACATTCCATCAAACTCAAATGTATCTTTAATTCTACTCTATTTTGCTGCAAATCAGATATGCTCATAGCTATCCCAACACTCCTTGACAGGAGGGGACTATGTCCAAGGGAAAGTTGGAGTAGAAAGAAATAAGTCTTAACTGATTACAGTTAAAATATCATACTTCTGTAAATTTTACAAAAGCATATAACCTTGTGAACACATAGGGCTCCTCCCAGCTTAAGCTTCATTACCTCCTTGGTAAACTCATTTCTGTCACTACTGCAAAGCCACTGTAGTGAACAACCTTGTATGTGTCCCTCTATGGAGGTGTGTAAGAATTCCTTGGCAACCTATACCTGAGAGCATAATTGCTGGGGTCCGGGGCACATATATACTTAATTGGTTGAAGTAGCGGCAGCTTGTTCTCCAGAATGACTGTACTTTTCTCTTCTCCCACCAAAAAAGCATTCAGGTTCTTTTGTCCCTACATTCCCACCAACACTTGGCATTACTCGGATTTCTAACTTCTATTAGACCAAGACATGAAAAAAGATATGAATTTTATTGATCGAATATACTATTTCTTTGTCAATAATGATTTTGACCATCTCTTTGTATGCCTGTTAGCTTTCTGAACTTTCTCTTAAGTGAATTGTTTGCACTTATCCTTTCCTCAGTTTTCTGTTGTGATTGTTCTCCTTTTGGGTTTAATAGCAGATGTTCCTTGTATATATTTGATTTTAATACCTTGCTGGATTCAGAATTCCAAATGCATTCTATACTTCATTGCACTATTAAGTTCGTCAATGGTATCCTCCTTCACTGAATAGATATTTCTAATTTGCCTTATTTTTAACTTTTAAAGCACTGTCTAATTCCCTGTTTAATTCTCCACTACTACAAGATTTCTTGTATAATGTCTTATGAGTATTAAGACAAGACTTCTCTTTCTCTCTTTCCTTAAGGTTGACTTATCTATACAAGATCACTTATTTTTCCATTTGTCAATGTTCCCAAAAAGTCTAACTGAAATTTATGTATTTAGGAAGACTTTATAATTTTATAATATAACCATCTAAGAGCACAGCATGATGCTCTTATTAATCAGATAATTTTATGTTAAATTTTTTTCCATAAGGATCTTGTGTGTTCTTGGTTAAATTAATTCTATATACCTTATAATTTTATGTTGCTATAATGAATGGTGTCCTACCTTATGTATGTATATATACATGTGTATGTATGTATATACATATATATACATTCTAGTTAGCAAATGCTAGTTTGATTTGATCTTCTATCCAGTGATCTTGTTTAAATCATTATTTCTAATAATTTGTTGATTATGTTTTCTGCAAAGGTAATATCTCCCAGAAATAATGTCAATTTTATTGTTCCCTTTTATTTCTTTTTCTTTTCTTGGAGCACCAAGAAAGAGTATCGAGCAACAAATTTGTGTCAGGTTTTGGGTAAGATCCAGGATATGAATGATAAATAAGACAAAATTCAACACTCTCATTTTAGCTTTGTCTTTTTAATATAGACTACTACTTGGTATATTAACATTTACATTTATTTCTTCAAAATATACTACTTACTAAATTAAGAAATAGGCATAGATAAGTCTAAAGCACTTGAGAAGTCTCTGAACTAAAGAATTATAACTTCACAAGTTAGAAAAGCACCACAAATGATCTATTATTTGGCAGGGGGACTATTCATTGCCACTAGATGGCACTTAAGTTCAAATGCAAGATGACACTTCATTTGAAAATTATACCAGTTGAGGTAAAATGCCTTCCTTTATTTCAAGTATAGATGGCGTATACAAACAGACACACAGACACACAGACACACAGACATACAGACACACACACACACACACACATCTAACCATTGAGTTGCTCTATGTCTGATTTCATGTCTTTGGCCAATCTTGGCTAACTGGATATTGTTGTGCTTCATTTTTTTTTTAATCCAAAAGCAAATTATGCGTGTGTATTTTTGTATGTGTACAGACACATATCTTCTATCCACCATCCAATCTTCCTTCTTATCTGAGGTGAGCAAGGATTTTCCACTGTTGGTAGAATAGAAGGGACTCAGAGCCCTACCTCTTACCATGAAAATCTAAGGTGAACTATCCTTCCTTTCCAGTTGTTATGTAGTGAGGCCACGCCCACATAGATTCTGTTATCCTTTATGTTGAATGTGGACTGCGAGTGAAGCCAAAATGAAGGATGTTCTAACTGGAATTTCTTTGTGCTGGAGCCCCTGTGCATGCATGGTTGAGTCTAGTCTGTAGGCAGCAGTCTTGGCCAGGGGATTCCCTCACCTCTAGCCTCAGGTTGGCCTCTCATTACCCCATCTAGCTCATTAAGCTTTGCAAAGACTTCCAATGATCCTGAGTACACAAAGTCTTCCAATAATCTCCATCTGGCTCAAGACAGCCATCATTTATTTCTCTTGCTTACAACCAATGTTCTTGTTTAAATACTGGGACGTTACTTTTGACTCACTGGTTGAGACCATGTGATGAACTAGCTAATTTTAGACATGGTATTTATGTTAAGTGATTATAGCATTCCTTCCAAATTATTTAAAAAATAATGGTGTGACTTCAGAAGTAGTGATTTAAAAGAAAAATAATACAGTCCATAATGCACAATTCATTTCAATATTCCTACTTCTTCACTTCTTAATTTATAACATAGTTATGATCATTTTGCTTGTAATATCTATTAAATATTTCTGTGGTATCAGTAATCTAAAACTTTTATTATAGAACCAAATTCAATCTTAATACTCACTTTAAATATATCCCACCCACATTTTTCCCCACTTGTTTTCTCAGCCTTTAAATATGGAATCTTGTACATAGATGTTCTAGTTTGAATCTGTTATATACCCCCCAAAAAGCCATGTTTTCCTAAACCAATCTTGTGGGGGTAGAAGTTCCCATTATTGGTAGGGAACTTCTGATTAGGTTGTCTCCATGGAGATGTGAGCCCACCCATTTAAGGAGGGCCTTCATCTGCTTGCTGGAGTCCTTTAAGGGAGAGATATTTTGGGGAGAGGTCAAAGACAGAAATACCCTAGGAGTTTACCATTGACTGACTTTCAGAAATGGGGCTTTCTATAATTTGCTAACTTTCTTTAGCTAGTTACTGAATTGAGGCTGTTTGTTTTAGTTTGTTAAAGCTGCTGGAATGCTGTACACCAGAAATGGGTTGGCTTTTATAAAGGGAATTTATTGTTACAAGTATACAGTGCTAAGACCATAAAAATGCCCAACTAAGGCATCCAGAGAAAGATACTGCTCTAGTTGTTAAGCTGCTGGAATGTGATATACCAGAAACAGAACAGCTTTTAAAAAGGGGAATTAAGTTGTAAGTTTACAGTTCTAAGGCCATGAAAATGTCCAAATTAAGGCAAGGCTATGAAAATGTCCAAATTAAAACACCAAGAGGTTATCTTCACTCAAGATAGGCCAATGAAGTTCAGGGTTTCTCTCTCAGCTAGAAGGGCACATGGCGAAGTCTGCTAGTTTTCTCTCCTGACATCTGGTTTCATGAAGCTCTCCCCAGGGGATTTTCCTTCTTCATCTCCAAAGGTCTCTGGCTACATGGGTTCCAAAGCTTTTTCCAAAATGGTTTCCTCTCAAAGGGCTCCAGTAAGCAACCCCACCTTGAATGGGTAGAGAGGCAAAAGGTACCACCCACAATTGGGTGGGTCACATCTCCATGGGAACAATAAAAAACCTCCCTCCCAGCAATACTAAATGAGGATTAAAGAACATGGCTTTTCTCGGATCCACAACAGATTCAAACTGGCACAGATACCTTGACTCAAGAAAGGCCAATGGCATGTAAAATATCTCTGTCAACTGGGAAGGCAAGTGGCTGGTGTCTTCTGGTTCTTTTCTGGTTTCAAACAGCTTCCCCAGGGATGTTTTCTTTCTATATCACTAAGCATCTTTGTCTGTGTTGGCTCTGAGCTTTTTCCAAAATGGTCCCTTTTCAAAGGATTCCAGTAAGCGGATTAAGACCCACCTTGAATGAGCAGAGATACATATCCATGGAAATCACCTAATCAAAAGGTCTCACCCTAAACAATAGGTCTGCCCCCACAAGATTGGATTAGGTAAAAGAACATGGCTTTTCTGGGGCACATAACAGTTTCAAACCAGTACGCTGTTTTTCAGCTTTTCAGAAGTATGGCAGTGGAGTAAGGCTGTCACAGACTGGCTGACTTTCTAAGCATGTGTACTAATCTGATGTTATCTCTGATTAATGGTGGTTACTTGTTCACAACTTGTGAGATTGGCTAAAGAACAATTTTTTCCTTTCTTTAATAAAAAAGCTAAGTACTTTTAATTCCCAGTCACCCTGTTTGTCTCCTTTAGCTACACCTGCAGGAGAGACCATGATTGTCCCCATTTTTATTTGTGAAGGTGTGATGTTCAGCTACTGTTGCCATTTAAATGGTTTATGGGCCAATTAGGTGGCAGGAAAATATTTCTAACTGCTCAGTTTTATAATTTATTGAAAAAGCTGAATACAGGCAATTTAGGGCCTCTTGACAAGGTCAATACCAGATAAGGACAAAATTATTAAATACAGGACATTATATATATATATATATAAAATATACACAGGGCACCTGATAACCCTATCCCCGTGGAGATATCTGGTAGGTACAGACCAGGGATGGCTCTAAACATCTACAGGGATTCCCATCACAACAAAGAATTGAGAAACCTGGGCCTTGGCCACAACTTCATCGGAGAACTTTTCTGATTTAACACTGCCAAAGCTTCTAAGAACTTACTTGCAAATACAGCTCTAATTGCTTTGTTTATATTATCTAACTGCTCTGTTTATATTATAAACATCCTGACAAGCTGGATCAATTTTGAGTTCTCTGGCTCCTGAGGGGTACTATAGCCTGTGGATAAATCCATAGACGCTGGTCAACAAATAACCCTTTTCAGTTATATTCATTTCATTGTTATTAGGTAAGAAAGCTCCAATCTTTGGTACTCCTGTTACAGTCCTCTTAATAAATAATACCTGTGAAGGGCTATGGAAAGTGGACATTAATAAAAATCCACTTGAGATATCATAACTGGTAGCACATTATTTTTTAAGGAAACATTTTCTTTGAAAAACAGAGAGAGAGGATTAGAGAAAGAGATAGAAACATCAAGCAGGGAAGTGATTGAATCTGTGTCTTCTACCCATTATATAGAGGATTCACTCACAGCAGAGAGGTCAATTAGTGAGTGAATGAGACTGACATGGTGGGTGTATAGGGCAAAATACAGAGGCACAGAGGTGTGGTCATTACATTTGAAAGAGAATAATTGGCAGTTAAAAGTGGGATGCCAGGAGTGAGATGGGAATCAGGGATTATTTTCAGGCATGTGCCTTGGACAAACAAGTAATTGCTCTTGTGATTTCTTCTGGTGGGAAACCTAGGATGATGAGGCTTAAACAGGGGAGAAAAACAATGGGTTCCATTTTGGACATCAAGTATTTGAGATGTCTGAGAGACAAGAACAATAATGAGCAAACTGTGTCATTCTAGAACTCAGAACATGAGCTTGGATTGGAAATCGTGATTCTTTGGGTCATATAAAGAGATATCTGATATTGACCAGGAAAAGTATTATTCCCTAGAAGTTAATAATCTATAAGAAAGATCTGTACACAAATGACTGGATACAAAGCATAGCATAATTGCTTGAATGGGAGTATTTTAAAAGTATGTTGGAAGCACAAGGAAGTAGATGTTGGTTTCTGGCTTAAATTAAAGATAAGTCAGGTTTCTACAGAAGAACATAGTGAGATGAAAATTTCTAAAGACTGGATAGTGCAAATTAGGCTACAACTTTTAAAACTTCTGACTCTGACCCTTAAAAGCTGTGTTACCTTGGTCAAGTTACTTATCTCTGTTTCAGTTTACTCCTCTGTAAAAAGGGTATGAAACGGATGTTGTAAGAATTAAATGAGTTACTGCATATAAAGCTTCTAGAGCCATATTGGAACATACCAGACCGCCATACTAATCAGGCAGAGGGAACACAATGAACAGAGGCACTAATGCATCAAAACACAAGATTAAGTTCAGGAAATGACAAGAGATCTATGGAGCACTCACTCAGGACTCGTGACAGGAACCAGAGCTTGCTGGCAGAATTATGACAGGCTTTTCCCTTCAATGGGAGTCTTTTCAACAACTTTGCAGCAGTCCACGCAGCACAGCTCTGGCGCAGGGAGATGAGGTCCACAAGGAACAGTGTGGGATCTGCCCTGCTTAAAAGCTGTATGTCTCGCAAGAGCCAATATCAGATGTAACAATTCCAAATGAAATGCACAGCTTCCAGAATCCCCACAAGGGGTGTGTGCACTTATGTGAGTCAGCACACTAGGAAAGCCCGAAGCCAGATGACCCCACCAGGGGTTCCTACTCAAACTTGCCCACTAATTTTAGCATCCACCAGTGGCTCTTGTCTGTGACATACATTACTGTGGTGTTCGAGATAAAGAATAAATGACTCTTTATCTCAGGAGTCATTTTGATCTAAGCAATGTGGCTTAGTAATATAATTGAGGCACTTCATCTCTCTCTGTTCCTAGGGACATAGAGCTAGAAAGTAAACTGAAGACCAAACTGTCATGGAGAAGGGGAAAGGATATCACTAAATTTTTACCCACAGGATTTGAAGCTTTTTAGGCTACAGAATATGTTGAGATGCAGATGCAGGTTTAGAAGAAATGCAGGATATGGAGAGGAAAGAAAAGTTTCTAAGCAGGATGCCAGGGCTATAGCTGAGAGATGCAGTAAATATATTTTTCTGGAAAAAAAAATGCCTCTAGTTCTTGTCTCTATAGCAACTAGTCCCAATCCTCAGAGGCAAGAGGATGAGGGAGGGTAGAAGTGTTTATCTATTGGTCCTTTTTGTTTCCCTCTCTCTCGCCTCAGAAAACTACTTTTACTCCTTCCCGCCTGCAGCCAAAATGCTTCCTTATGACTCTGCTCTCTTTTTTTCCAAAGCACTCAACTTACTCTGAATTATTTGTTTCTTGTCCGCTTCTCAGCTAGATGGTAAACTCTGTGAGGTAATGACCAAGACAATTTCCCCCCCAGTATATAGCACAGTGTCTGGAACATAATGATGGTAGCCATTAAATATTTATTCCATGAATGGAACAGAATGGTTCCATTTCTTTTATGCTACCCGAGGGACATCAAGGGTTAAATGTACTTCCGTGGGACAGTCATGGAAACACTGCATGTTCTTTAAAGGAAAGTATATTCTAAGTTCCAACTGGCTATCTCATAAATGAACTTCTCCAATGCAATCCTATAACATGTTTCTAACAATATTTGCCCTTTCTAAGAATAAAGTTTAAAATAGAAAAATTGTCCTTAAGTAAACTGTCTTATCAGATCTGATTTACATAGGTGTTATATTATTTATATTCCAATGCTCATTTGAAAGACGTCATGTGCAGGACACAAGCATCACCTCGTTAATGAGGACCACCCCAGTGTAGCAGGAAGTGGAGTGGTATGGGAGTGAGGAAACTTACTCAAGTCCCGGCTGTCACTCTTACCACCTAGGAGACCTGAGCAGGTAGACCATCTAGCCTGCCCCAGGCCCAGCTAGCTCACCTGGAATGTAAAATTTTGACAACGATCTTTAAAGCACTTTTCTGGTCTTAAAAGTTTGTTTAGTGCATTGTAATTTTTCTGAATTTGTAATACTACTAGAATTTAACTTAATTTGAACAAAAAATACAGTATCTGTAAATAATTGTGTAATAAATCCTTCAGTATCATTTGATAATGATAGTGCTTTTGAAGGGAAAAAAAAGACCCACTAAAATTGTCCCTTTATATGTAACAACAACAAAAACCATAAGCAGTCTACTAATATTCATCTTATCATATAAATATATTTTTAAAACACAAGAGAATCCTAGCAAGTCCTGGACTGAACGACTTCTAAGAGTGTGATTCACTTGGACTGCTGAAATGTGAGAAGGGTTGCATGCAACTTCCTGCAGACACTTGAAAGGTGAGGCGAATCCTTTGTCTGTTTCTCCCTGACCTGGGCACGAGCCAGCGTGCCACGGCTCTTACTGGACCACACGTTACCCTTCAGGCTGAGAGCAGGAAGCAGCAGGAAGACAGAAGGATGTGGGTATTGAGTGAGTTTGTGGAGCGAGCCACTCCGCCAGCTCTGGATGCCTGCTGAGGGATTCTACCAAGTGAAAGAATAAAACCGGGGAGTTTCAGCTGCTGTATTCAGGACTCCAATACTAGCTGACGAATATAACTCCAAATGACACTAAGTTATAAGTGAATAACTATCAAATTAAGCAATAATATTTTGACTTTTAAACTAATTCTGAATAATGTTAATCTTAGTAACATCATATACAACACTGAAACATATTTTGCCTGCTGCAGTTCTTTTATATTTACCAAGCTTTATTTTATTTATGATAATCATTCCTAATTTTTAAAAAAATATCTTCGTTATGTTACTATACAAAGTCAGTTCCTCACATAGGTTGATTACCTCAAAAAACACAGAGTGATATGGAAACAATTCCATAGCAACTGTGTGAATGAACCTTAAGAGTGGTAATGTTGAATGAAAGAAATGTCAGGAACAAGAAGAAAAATATTATGCTTCAATCATGAGGACTAACTATAATATAAAAATTCGATGAATTAAAGTCAAGAGCATGGGTTATTAGGTTTGAGCTTATTGTAAAGGGTCCTAGATTGTAAGCTCTTAACAGTAGTCACATATACTCAAGAGGTATAACTGTTAATTCTAAATTCTGAGATACTGAGCTGTTTGTATATAACATGGTCTTTCCCAGGAACTTCGGGTATTTATGTGACACCTGAACTCAGAATTAGAGCTCTGCAGCTATGAAAGTCAGCAGTACCCCATGCAGGAACTGTTTACAAAGTTGAAAAAGCTATTAGACATCAAGTAGAGATATGAATGAAGCTGATCTAGGTAGGACTAAGGTATATCAGAAGACTGAATAAAGGATGATATCATACATATATTAAAACTTCGACTATTCTGTGAGACTAAAGGGAGATGTTTGTTTATTTGGTACAAAATTTATATTTGGGTAGTGCATTTCCTAATTTAACCTGTATGGTCAGTTTAGTTAACACCATAAGTACATAGAATCTTGAATAAGGTATGAGATTTTGTTGGTTTGTCCAGGTTAGTGTGATGCCCTGATAAATCCCAGAGTGACCCACTCCTGCAAACTATATTTTATGCTGCGGGTGGGTATATATATTCACATATATCTGAAACGGTTCACAAACAATACTTATTGGACAGTGATTAAAGGAAACATTTGCAAAGTCCTCTTGGGGGAATTGGGGAGAAATTGGGAAATATTCAACTTCCCCATTTGGAGAATTTCTGATAGCAAGCAGTGGGGACAACCAAATCAATAGGCCAAACCCCTGATCTTGGGGTTCGCCCCCATGAAACTTATTCTTGCAAAGGATAAGCTAAGCCTACTTAAAATTAGGCTTAAGAGTCACCCCAGAGAACCTCTTTTGCTGCTCAGATGTAGCCTTTCTCTCTAAGCCAACATGGCAAGTGAACTCACTGTCCTCCCCTTCTATGTGGTCATGACTTCCAAGAGTATAAATCTCCCTGGCAACATGGGACAGAAGTCTCGGAATGAGACAGGACCTGGCATCAAGGGACTGAGAAAACCTTCTTGACCAAAAGAGGGAAGAGAGAAATGAGACAAAATAAAGTTTCAGTGACTGAGATATTTCAAACAGAGTCGAGAGGTTATCCTGGAGGTTATTCTTATGCATTATATAGAAATCCCCTTTTTAGTTTATGGTATATGAGAGTGGCTAGCGGGAAGTACCTGGAACTGTAGAGCTGTGTTCTAAAAGCTTTGTTTCTTGAAGATGATTATTTAATGATATAGCTTTTATAATGTGACTGTGTGACCATGAAAACCTTGTGTCTGATACTCCTTTTGTCTAGGGTGTGGACAGATGAGTAAAAAAAGTAGATAAAAAATAAACAAACAATAGGGGCAACAAAGGTTAAGATAAATTGGGTAGATGGAAATACTAGTGGTCAATGAGAGGGAGGACTAAGGGGTATGGTATGTATGAGATTTTTATCTTTTTTCTTTCTTTTCTGGAGTGATGCAAATGTTCTAAAATATCATGGTGATGAATGCACAACTATGTGATGATATTGTGCGTCACTAATTGTATGCCATGTATGGAATATTTGTATGTTAAGAATGTTTGTATGGTATTTTATAAATTAAAATATTAAAAAAAATTCCATAATCAAACAACTTAATAACATAATTAACATTATTTTTCCAAAGGGCAAATAAAGCAGAGTAGTTATATCTTAGGTGCTAAACAAGAGGGAGGTCCAGATACAGAAAAATACCAGTTTTGCTTGTAAAAGAAGATCATAGAATATACCCTTGAATCCACAGATAATATTTAACTAAGATGCAAACAGTTATATAGAGACCTTAGTCCAAATGATTTGTATATGAATGGATATATTTAAACAAATAATTCTTCTTAATTGATTTTTTCCAGGACCAACAACACGAAAATCTATTTTGTAACCTAGAAATATAAAGAGAAATTTGAATACTTTAAGAGAACTACGTTAATTATGATCCATGTATTGAAGTTCAACAATTATCTATCATCTTGATTTAATATGCACACCTCAGATGGCAATGATGACTTATCTTTCTGCAAGTACAAGTTACAACAAGTGAATATTAAATTTTAACCATCAATTAACTGTTAGGATGCAGCAAACACTAAAAAGTGCACCTCACACTAACAGAGAAAAACACTATTTAATGCCTTCAACATATGCCTGCTTTTCCATAACTAAATTTAAGGTAGGTGATCAAAGAACCTTATATCTATTCCAGCCATGAATGAGCCTAGTTTGTTATGGCATTATTTGGGAGTTTACTGTTTTGAGGCATGGAATTTTTAAAACTGTGGCAATTAAAGTTTTGTCTTGAGAAATGATATTTGTTAAACTTTCATTTGAAAACTGACCCTGATATAAAGAGTAGTGGTAGCTGGTTAAGATTCCAGAGTTCTTTTCCATATTTTTTGACCGTGACCCACCCCTGCAAACTATATTTTATGCTGCGGGTGAGTATATATATATTCACATATACCTGAAATGGTTCACAAACAATACTTATTCTTACTATTAACAGTGCTCACAGATGTTCTCTGTTCTAGTCCATGCCATTCAAAATGTTTATGTGTGTGATTAAATTAATCTCATAACTCACCAATCCCATTTATAAACACTACTTTAAAGAGACTAGAGTTTAGAGGAAATCTAAGTACAAACTCTCACTTTGCAAGTTAGGAAATTGAAGAATCATCTAGAGGGCTAAATACCTTGTCTAATACCTTGTGCCACAGAGCCGGGACTAAAAGTAAGGTCTGCTGATCCTGTCCCCAAGGTAGGGAAAAGGATAACATTAATTAATTTTAAAACTTCAAAATTTAGAAGTTTAAAGTAGGCACCTGTCTCAAAGGCCCTTGGCATCTTACTCACTGACATTTTTATTGATGACTCATTTGGCTTTATTCTGCAAGCGTGAGTTTAGAAATTCAATCACCGAGTAGTTTATTTGGTAATCTGCTCTTGTAATTTAATAAAACAATCCCTAGAAACTTAATTGAAGAATGCCTGCCCATCAGTAACACCTACAAGCCATATTTTGTTGGTCTGTTAAAGACAAATTTCTGGCACACTGCTCTTTGAAAACCAAATTAAAAATGACAGGCAGGTTGCTCCTAACATCCTTAAAAGCATGAACAAATTATTGCAAAACCTCTGATATCTAATGTCTCACATAAAAGGCTCATTTTTGTAGGTAGGAACCTTATGCGACAGCAATACTATTTGGGAATTTCTAAAATTGTATCAATTTACTGTAATTAAAGAATAATTAAGTATGCAAAAATATATGAGGATAAGAGAAAAATCAAAGAAATACCTGGGACTGGGAAATAAATGTACTTCCTTAGAATTTGGTTAAGAGTGTGATGACTCTATAGGTTCCTGTATTTTATAGGTCCCTGGCCCTGCTTAAAGTAAATGAATTTATGATGGTAGGGGCAAGTTTCTTACATCTATTACCTTTCATACCATCACATGATAGTAAGCCTCTCTACTGAAATAAACAAATGCATTAATAACAAAATTGAGTTGCATGCATTTAACCAAGTAGATGCATAATAAGTATTTAATTGATCATAAACCTACAATTACAAAGGCAGAAAGCTAATATCAGTATAAAAATCACCATTACAAGATAAATCAGTTCTTTTGATTAAATAACTTCTATGATATTAAAGTGGTAGAAAATTAAAAAAAGTGAGAATCTTTAGTACAGAATAGAAGTATACATAACATTTCTTATCTAATATTTCTCCTTGAAATTAAAGTATATTGTCTAAAGAGGCAATATATTATAGTTGGAAAATCATGAATTTAAGTGTCACAAAACCATGTGTCCAAATGTTGGATTCACCACTGCTGCATAATCATGAGCAAGTTATTTAATGTGTCAGATACTAAAGAACTATACAAAGAGTTCCAGGAAGATGGCAGAACAGGATAAGTCGAGTTTACCCTTCCTCCAAGGAACAGCTAGGGAAATGACAGCAAAAAGACTGGGAGAGTGACTCTAGGGTGTAAGTGGCCTGGGAGGGTCTTCTACTCCATATAGGGAGGCCCTGGTTGAAAAAGCAGGAGAATTGAGATGCAGAGAACCAGAGACCATCCAGCTGGTGCAGGCAGCCTAGCACGTCCCTTTGCAAACAGAAGCTCGGAGCCCTCAGGAGTGCAAGGACAGGGAAACGAGGATAAGAACATCCTGCATCCTGCTCCACACTTGTCCTGCAAATACAAAGCTTTAGACTACTGAAGGAAATCAATTTCCAAAATAACCCTATCAAGATACTTGCATGCTGCGAAGACAACAGAAGATCGCTAACCACGTGAAGATGCAGACAGATAGCCATGTGAGGATGCAGGAAGAAATAGCCCAGTCAAATGACCAAATTAAAACAGTGAAGGAGATACACACTTTTCAACAACTAATCAAAGATGTTCATATAATTCTACTGAATAAAATCAGTGGGATGGCTAACAATATAAATGAGATCAAGAAGACACTAGAATAAAGAGGAATTTGAAAGAATAAATAGAAAAATAGCAAATATCACAAAGATTAAAGATGCAGGCCAAATAAAATATATACTAGGGACACACAACAGCAGATTTGAAGAGGCAGAAGAAAGAATAAGCAAACCAGAGGACAGGAAAACTGATTGAAAACACAGAAAAGAGCAAATGACAAAAAAGATGGAAACATTTGAATTGGATCTCAGGGAAATGACAAAGTGTACAAGTATAAGAATCATCAGTGTCCCAGAAGAAGAAGAGAAGAGTAAAGGGATAGGAAAATTAGTGAAGGTTATAGTAGGGGAAAACTTCTCAACCTTTATAAAAGTCACAAATATGCAAATCAAAGAAGCCCAACAAATTCCAACTAGAATCAACCCAAATAGGCCCACCACAAGACACATACTGATCAGTCTGTCAAATGTAGAAAAGAAGCAGAAAATCGTGAAAGCAGCAAGAGAAAAACAATCCACTACACACCAGTGAAACCACATAAGACTGAGTTCAGACTACTCAACTGGCACTGTGGAGGTGAGAGGGCTGTGGTATGATATATTTAAGATCCTGAAAGAGATAGACTTCCAGGCAAGAATTCTGTACCAGCCAAACTGTCCTGCAAAACTGAGGGAGAGATTAAAATTTTCACACAAGCAAAGGGTGAGACAATATGTCACAAGAGACTGGATCTAGAAGAAATACTAAAGGGAGTTCTGCTTGCTAAAAACAAAAAAGACAGGAGAGGGAGGCCTGAAGGAGGGCATCGAATGTAAGTGTACCAGTAAGGATAACTTAAAGGATAAAAAGAGAGAGAGGGAAAAGAATATATAGATCTGATTAATAAAATCCAAAGGATAAGATGGTGGATTCAAGAAACGCCTTTACAGTAATAACTTTGAATGTGAACAGACTAAACTTACCAGTTAAAAGATATAGACTGGCAGAATGGATTAAGAAATATAATCCAGCTTTATGCTGCTTTCAAGGGACTCATCTTAGATGCAAGGATACAAACAGATTGAAAGTGAAAGAATGGAAAGAGATGTTCCATGCAAGCTGTAACCAAAAGAAAGCAGGAGTAGTTATACTAATATCAGTTAAAACACACTTCAAATGTAAAGAGATAAAGAAAGACATTATATATTAATAAAAGGGACAATTAACTAGAAGAAATAACAATCATAAATGTCTATGCACCCAAACAGGGAATTCCAAAGTACATGAGACAAACTGGCAAAACTGAAGGGAATGATAGATGTTTCAACAATAATAGTAGGAGGCTTCAAACATCACTCTCTTCTATAGATAGAACAACCAGACAGAGGAGCAACAAGGAAATAGAGAATTTAAACAACTGGATGTACAAATTAGACCTGACATACATATATAGGTCATTACACCCCAGAACACCAGGATATACGATTTTCACTAGTGCTAATGGAACAGTCTCCAGGATAGATCATTTGCTGGGGCACAAAACAGGTCTTTATTAATTTGAAATACTGAAATTTTTCAGTGCACTTTCTCTGATCACAATGGAATGAAGTTGAAATCAATAACCAACAAAGAATGAGAACTTTCATGAATACATTGAAATTAAATAACACACTCTTAAACAATGAGTAGGTCAAAGAAGAATTTGCTAGAGAGATCAGTAGGTATCTAAGATGAATGAAAACAAGAATACAATATATCAGAACGTATGGAATATTGGTAAATGCTGTGCTGAGAGGAAAATTTATTGCCCTAGATGCCTATATTAAAAAAAAGAAGAGCAAAAATCGAGGACTTAACTGCTCACTTGGAGGAACTTGAGAAAGAATGCAAACTAACCCCAAAGCAAATAGAAGAAGAGAAATAACAGAGATTAAAGCAGAGTTAAATGAATGAGAGAACAATAGAAAAAATCAATAAAACAAAAAGTTGGTTTTTTAAAAAAAAAACAACAAAATCAATGGGCCACCAGCAAGGCTGATAAAGAAAACAGAGAGAGGATGCAAATAAACAAAATTAGAACTCAGAAGGGGTCATTACCACAGACTCTGAAGAAATAAAAAAAAAACATAAGAGGATACTATTAATAACTATATGTCAATATAGGCAACTTAGATAAAATAGACAAATTCCTGGAAACACACGAATAAGCTATACTGACACAGAAGAAACAGAAGAGCTCAGCAAACCAATCACAAGTAACGGGATTCAATCCATCATCAAAATTCTTCCTACAAAGAAAAGCCCAGGGCCAGATGGCTTCACAGGGGAATTTTATCAAAAATTCCAAAAAGAACTAACTCCAAATCTGCTCAAACTTTTCCAAAAATTTGAGGAAAAAGGAACACTACATAACTTGTTTTATGAAGATAACATCACTTTAATGCCAAAACTGGGTAAAGATGGCACAAGAAAGGAAAATTACAGACCAATCTCGCTAACAAACATAGATGCAAAAATCCTCAACAAAATATTAGCAATTTGAATCCAACAGCACATTAAAAGAATTATAGGCCATGACCAAGTAGGCTTTATAGCAGGACTGCAAGGATGGTTCAACATAAGAAAATCAGTTAATATAATATAGCACATTAACAAATTGAAAGGGAAAAATCATATGATCATCTTGATTGATGCTGAGAAAGCATTTGACAAAATTCAATATCCTTTTCTGATTAAAACACTTCCAAAGGAAGGAATAAAAGGTAACTTCCTCAATATGATAAAAGGCATATATGAAATCCAGAGCCGGCATTGAACTCAATGGTGAGAGGCTTTTTTCTGTAAGATTGGGAAGGAGACAAGGATGCTTTGTCTAGAACCAGAAGTTTTACGCATGTAGTAAGGCAGGAAAAAGAAATAAAAGGCATCCAAATTAGAAAGGAAGAAGTAAAGCTTTCATTATTTGTAGATGACATGATATTATACTTAGACAATCCTGAGAAATCTACAACAAAATTCCTTGAGCTAACAAACAAGTTCAGCAAGGTGGCAGGTTATAAAATTAATGTGTAAAAATCAGTAATGCTTCTATACACAAGCAGTGACCTGAGGGGTCAATTAAGAAAAAACTTCTGTTCAAAATAGCAATTAAAAGAATCAAGTATCTAGGAATAAAACTTAACTAGGGATGTAAAGAACTTTTATACAGAAAACTACATAACATTGACAAAAGAAATCAAGATCTAAGTAGGTGGAAAGACATTCCATGCTCATGGATAGGAAGGTTAAATGTAGTTAAGATATCAATTCTACCCAAGTTGATCTACAAATTCAAAGCAGTGCCAATCAAAATTTCCACAACCTACTTTGAAGACTTGGAAAAGCTATTTACCAAACTCATCTGGAAGGGAAAGAGACTCCATATAGCTAAGAACATCCTGAAAGAGAAGAACAAAGCAGGAGAATTAACACTCCCCGAATTTAAAACTTATTATACAGCCACAGTGGCCAAAACAGCATGGTACTGGCAGAAAGACAGAAGAATTAACCAATGGAATGGAATCAACAGCCTAGAAACAGACCACCAAATCTATGGTAATGGATCTTCGACAAGGCCTCTAAATCCATTGAACTGGGACAAAATAGCCTTTTCAATAATTGGGCATGGTAGAACTGAATCAATAGCCACAAGAACGAAAGAGGGCTCTTACCTTACATGTTATGCAAAAATTAACTCGAAGTGGATCAGAGACCTAAATATAAGAACCAGTACCATAAACCTCCTAGAAGAAAAAGTAAGGAAATGTCTCCAAGACCTAGTAATAGGAGGTAGCTTCCTAAACTTTACACCCAAAGAATAAGCAACAAAAGAAAAAATAGATAATGGGAACTCCTCATAATCAAATGCTTTTGTGCCTCAAAAAACTGTCAAAAAGGTGAAGAGGCAGCCAACTCAATGGTCAGAAACATCTGGAAATCACACATCAGATAAAGGTTTGATATCATGTATACACAAAGAAATCATACAACTTAACAACATAAGACCATACAATCCAATTATGAAGTGGGCTAAAGATATAAATAGAAATTTTTCTGAAGAGCAAACACAGATGGCTGAAAAGCACATGAAGAGATGCTCACATTCATTAGCTATAAGGGAAACGGAGATCAAGACTACAAGGAGATACCACCTCACTCCTGTAAGAATGGCTGCTGTTAAACAAACAGGAAACTACAAATGTTGAAGAGGATGTAGTGAAATTGGGATACTTATGCACTGCTGGTGGGAATGTATAATGTTACATCCACTATGGAAGACAGTCTGGCAATTCCTCAGAAATCTAAATATTGAGTTGCCCTATAATTCAGTAATACCACTACTCAGTATATACCCAGGAGAGGTTAAAGCAGTGACACAGAAATTTGTACACCAATGTTCATAGGAGTGTTATTCACAATCGCCAAAAGATGGAAACAATCCAAGTACCCATCAACAGACGAGTAGATTAACAAGATATGGTATATACATACAATGGAATATTATGCAGCAGTAAGACAAAATGACATCCTGAACCACATGACAAGATAGATGAGCCTTGAGGACATAATGCTGAGTGAAATAAGCCAGACACAAAAGGATAGATACTGTATGATTCCACTTTTATGACACATGATAAGGGTAAAATCAGAGGCTTATAATAAAGAATATAGGGTACCTAGAGATACACAGATGCCTGAAATGGGTGAACAATTAGCTAATAAGGTAAAATTTAAATGTAAGGGAATAGATAGAAGTGAAGGCTGTTTATCAGTGAGTCTATAAGTAATATTACCATATTGAATTCATGATTGAAAGGGGTTGTATAGACTCATGTGTCCCTTCGATTAATACTACAAATGTAAATAAGTTCTTGCATGAACTGCTGCAAAGATATGAATCTTGTACAAAGAGTGTCCACTTTAGGGATATAGGGGGAAAATCCTATTGCATATTATGAGCTATGTTTAACAGGGAAACATAGTACCACATCCATAACAGGGGTACATAATGGAGGGTGGGGCAAGAGTTAGGGGGAGGTTTAGATTTTGTATTTGGTGAGGTATGTTATTGGCTATCTTTCTCTTGGGAACAATTAAATTATCTAAAATTGACAGTGTTGATGGACTGTTGACTTTGGACACTACATATGAGTCCCAGTAGATGAAGGTGGCTGAAAGATGCACTGACTGAGAAGTAGAGTGGCGAACAATGATGTATACATATGATTGAACATTGTGCTGCTACAAAAAAGAATGAAGTTGTGAGGCATGCAATGATGTGAATGAACCTGTGGGACATTTGGTGAGGCAAAATAAGCCAGAAACAAAAGAGTAAATATTGTATGATCTCATTTAGAAAATACTTATAAGAAACCTGGGGCCTAGATTGTAAGCTCTTATAGCAGTCACACTTAGTCCGGAGCACTAATTATTATTTCTGGATTCTGAGGAGCTGTTTTATATATATATATATACAACATGGTATTTAGAGATAATGAAGTTGACCACATCAAGACTAAGGTAATTCAGAACACAGGGGTAAGGAAGACATTGTCTGCACTTTAGAACTTTACCTACTCTTTGAGACCAAAGGAAGAAAGGTTTATTTGGTCTGGAACCTAAATTTTCTGTAGCATATAATCTAACTCAACCTGTCTGGATAGATCATTTAAATAATCCAAACACAAGGAGCTCAGAATAAGAATGAGAGCCTTTAATCCTATATAGCTTAATGTAATGCCTGGATACATCGTAGAGTAGATAATCAAAAAGTATTGGCAAAGTCCCTTGATGGATGGGAGAAAAAATATGGAACTATTAAATTTTACCATGGAGAAACCCTGGATACTCTTCCAAACATTAGGGACACCCAAATCAACAGGCCAAGTCCTTGATCTTGAGGTTTGCTTTTGTGAAGCTTATGTATACAGTGGAGAAGCTTAGTCTACTGATAGGTATGCCTAAGAGTCTCCTACAGAGGACCTCTTTTGTTGCTCAGATGTAGGCTCTCTCCCTAAGCCCAACTCTGCAAGTGAAATCATTGCCCTCCCCGCTACATGGGACATGACATCCAGGGATGAAAGTCTCCCTGGCAGCATGGGAGATGACTCCTAGAGATGAGCCTGGCCCTGGCACCATGGGATAAACAATGCCATACTGACCAGTGTAGCAAGGTATTAGTGGTCAAGAGTTCAAATAGAGTCAAGAGGCTACTTTGGAGGTCACTCTTATACAAGCTTCAGTTAGACATTGCTACCTATCATAACTTGCCAAACCCCAACCAAAACCATTTCTGCCAATCCTAAAGAATACCTAGGGCATTATATAAGAATCTACAAAGATTCCATTCACTAGGGTAACCTTCCAGAAACCTGCAACTCCAGATGGGTCCCTGGACCAGATAAATCCTGAAATGCAGAGGGGCCAGCCTCTCCAGAACATCAACTAGTTCCATCCCCCATCCCATATTATTCCCAGCTGCTTCCAACTTGAAAAAATTAGCATGGGCATAGCCCAAAAACCCCTAAAGAGCAGGAACAAAAATCAAAGGTGATGGTGGAATTATATAGAGAAGGTAGAGTTTAACAAATGAGTATGACTGCTGAATCATTATACTGATATTTCTTTTGGTCCCCAGTGTCTTGGAGCAGCTAGGAAAAAAAAATTGTGGAACTGTAACCTATATCAAACTTTCAAATCTCTTCTATAATACTTGTTAAAATCCACTTGGAAATTTATTGATTTTTGTATATATATTTCACAATTTAAAAAAACATTAAAAAAAAACAACTAGAACTATACATGTGCATTTCACTGAATTTACCTGGCTAGTGTGTTGAGAAGAGGGTTTGCCATAGGGATAAGAGGGCCTGGACAGTCTTCTTCCACAGTATTAGGTTAAAAAAAAAAAAAAAGGGAAACAAGTCTCCCTAATGAAATGAGTGAAAACAAGATCCTCAAATAATATAAACCAGGGAAGAAAATACTTTAAGAAATGCCATAATTTATCATTTATGTTGACTCTATTTGACATGGCTTTTCTCCCAAGATATACCTCATGTATATTATTTAAAGCCAAATACATGTAAATTTTTACCAAATAATGTTTCCACACCCAATTCATCACTACTTTTCACTCATTTTTTTATTTTCCTTTTTCCTCCTACCACTACTGATTCTTAGTTTTGCAATTTTTATCTTATCTGATTTCTGGTCTATAGACTTGATGATTCTCCAATCACATCATGAAGTTTATTTCTTGATATAATGCACACCAAGACTATGATAGCTGTGTATTTGGTCTATATTTTATTTGTATATCTTTATTTATTTGTATTATTTTACGCACATCAGTGTGCCAACATATTTTATAGAGAACCAATTTTCATTGGAAAAACCTCTTGTTAGTACATTTTAGAAGAAAAAAATGAAAAACAAGGTTGAAAAACAAGGAAAACAGGGTGGGTTTTACATTATGTGATGATTTGAAACTCCTTTGTACCTGAGAAAAGCCATATTCTTCTAAGCCAGTCTTGTGGGGGCAGACCTATTGTTTGGGTGGTTGTTTCCATGGAGATGTGACCCACCCAGCTGTGGGTGGGACCTTTTGTTTGGGTATTTTGTATAGATTGTTAAGCCTGCCCATTCAAGGTGGGTCTTAATTTTTTTTACTAGACTCTTCTATGAAGAGAATGAAAGGTAGAAAACATAGAGAGTGCTCAGAGCCGACACAGAGAGCAGAGAGATGAAACCAAAAGACACAAATGTTTGGAGATGCAAAACTAAGAGATGAAACCCAGGGCTTTCCCTGGAGAAGCTAAGTGAGGACACACAGATACTTAGAGAGAAAGCCACTGGAATCAGAAGCTGAAGGAAATGACCCAGGAGCAAGGATCAGTAGATGCCACTCTCATGTCTTCCCAGCTGACAGAAGTATTCTAATTGCCAGTGGCCTTTCTTCAGAGTCTAAGTATCTTCCTCTGGATGCCTTTATTTGAACATTTTCATGGCCTTAGAACTGTAAATTTCTAATGAATCCCCTTTCTAAAAGCCAATCCATTTCAGGTATATCACATTCCAGCAGCTTTAGGAAACCTCAACACCATACATGCATGTAATGGAATGACATTTGTTAAGCAATAGAGCTTTCCCATTGAAGAATAACATAGACATATCTATAAACAGAAATGTTGAGTTATAATAGTTCTTTCACACATAGCAATGCTCTGGCATATAATTGCATTTATTCTCTTCTTCTTACTAATGGTGACATTGATGTTCACAGAGTTTAGCACATGCCAACAAGGTATGTTTTAGCAAATAATGGAACTATGACTAATGTCAGGTTTTGGTGCTTCCCACCACCTCACACTGGTTAAGACAGGTCATTTGGATATTAGATAATAAAGGAATTGGCAATGATAGTCTTACAAAGATTAGTTCATTTTTTTCCCAAAAGGCACCAGGTTAGTCATTATGCCTAAATATATAGATGGGTCCTTCTCTTTTCTTTTTTGAAGACTTCCATAAGAAGACACTTATAAAGAATCATGGGAAAGAACAAAGCCTGTTCTGTGAACAAACTCTGAGTTCACAGTTGTTGTGGGAAAAAATGAAAGATCCAATTACAATGTCTGAAAGGTTTCCTATAATTAGTGGTTATTATATTCCTTTTGCTTATGGCACAATACAGAGGAAAGGAAGAAGGGAGAAGAATTGCTGTTTCATTTATTTATTGTTTTCCTAATTGCTTCTTTACTAACAAGCTGTGTCTCAAGGAAGCCACGCCAAAGCATTTCATCAATAGTGTTAACCTGTCATTTCTTTCAGGAACTAGTAAGCTTGTTTTGGTCTTAATGTTGACAATACTAGCAGATTTTGGTCTCTCTTATATTGCCTTGTAAAAATACTTGAGAATAATGTGGTCAATTCACAGGAAATATTTCAGACTTCTATTTGTGTGTGTGAGTGTGGCATAAGCATCTATCAAAATAATAACTGACAATTGTATATACCATACTTTTCCAAAATTTTATAATATTGTCCCTGACATTTGCAAAATAACCATGTCTTACAAATAGACAACAGAAAAATGTGCAAACATATATGAACACACAGTATAGACTATATGATATTCATAATACATTTTGCATTTACTTTAAATAATTTAGAATTCTGGAGTTATTTCAAGTTTGAGCAAGAAACACAGGCAATTTAAATTAATGGCAGGATCAATTTATTTGGCAAATTTCATATAGAGATGGCAATGTTAAGTCACTTTCTGACACTGATCGCGACCTTTACCACATGTCAAGATCAATTCCATTATGCAATCCAGGTACATGGAGTGGATCATTTTCAGAGGCTCTAGCTCCACAGTTTCTGGCATTAGCTTTTTTGCGTTTCTTAAAATGCTGGTAATTATAGATTCATGTTTTCAAAACCTATCATTAAGGAAATGTTCTGAACACAATGGCTTTGATCATAGTGCTTTTCACTTTTTTCTTTCTAAGATATTTCATTAAATAGATTCAGAGAAAACTTTCTATCTAATGCTTGGGAACATCAAATCTATTTTTGGACCACTCATTCCTACAAACAAAACAACAATAATAAATTAAAAGTAAACTGAACATCTCCCAATACATGCATTTTTACATTTGCTAAATTATGAAGTATTTACAGGCGCAAATGGAAAATATTATATATATCATAAAATAAACACAGTTTTGAAATTTATAAAGGCTATGGTATAAAAAAATAATATTCTAGCACACTTTTCAGGTTCTCAAATTCAAAGCTGGAGATTACAGATTATGCCCCTATGTGTCCAAATCATAACTTATTTGACAGGCTCTGTTAAGGTCTCAGTCACAGCCAAGTCTTCCCTGGAAAACTCTGACAATCATGTACACATTCATCCCTACTTACAAATTTATAAAAAAAAAATGCTCTATTATATAGAGTGCACTTGGCTTTAAATCTAGAATGCTTTCAACATCAAGTATTAACTGTAATATCTTCTGTATAACATCACCCTAGGGCCTACACAAGTAAGTATATGATTTAGTGCAGGTGAAAAGTCTTATTCATATGAAATAAATATATGGTTGATTTTTGTGTGTGAGGTGAAAAAAAATTTAGTCATCTGCTTTGCTAATTTTACAGGGGAAAACTATAGTTTGAGGACACCAATTTAGAGTTTCAACTGAAATATTTTCTTTTGAAAAGTAAGCAAGAAGTAATGCCTTCACCTATGGAAAATTGAACCTTTAGGGAGATTTTACACGTTTCACTATTTCATAGGACTGGAAATACTTGTGAGTTCAAAATAGATGTTCACAGATGGTACAAAATAGTTGCCAGAAGCCTTTACTGGAGAAGGAAAAAAATGAAATAAAATTTTGCTCTTTTTTCCCTTCAAGAACTATTGTATACATCTCAAAGTGAAGGTAAGAGGAAACCTTTGGTCTAAGAAATTCAGCATAGATTTGAATTGTAGGTCAATGATTTTCTAGTTGTGTGCAATGAACAAGTATCTTTACTTCTCTGAGCCTCAGTTTCCTCATCTGAATGGTAGAGACAATTGTGCTCATCCTCTTAATGTTACTGAGTACAATAATAATATATATAAAGTCATATACTTTAACAGATATTGAGATCATGAAATGCTTAAAGTGGTGCTGAACACAAGAAGCGCTCAATAAATATAAAATCTCAAAATGCTAAGGGTCAATTCTGTACTTTTGTGAAACAATTCCTGAGAAAATGGAAGATTGTCGGAGAAGATGTCTTTCCATGGAGAAATGCTAAGTGTTCCTACAGGGATTCAATCCATAGCATCAGCTTCAGTCACCTCAAATTCCAATCAACTGAACTAAACTGGCACAGACAAGTACTTCATTGAAATTATTAACCACACCATATTACTTGGAATAAATGAAGTATCAGCAATACCATATTTTGATATATTTTTAATGTTATAAAGCTTTTTAATATCTATTATTTCATTTTTGAACCTGGCAATACTACCCTGCTGAAAAAGATGCGATTAACCATTAACCATTACCAAAGAGTTAACTTCATTGTGAAATACAAGAAACCACAAAGTAAAACCTTTTTGTGAGAGTGGTCCCGACCATGTAAGAGTACAGTGCTTGGTCAAAAAAAAAAAAAAATCCATATGATGAATATTAAGAAGATATGATCTGTGCTATATAAATAATCACCATTCTAGCAATTCATCAGCAAATATCAGACTTGTATAAAAGGTGTGAAAGGAAACTGCCTGGTGCTATGATTTTTCTCTCCCCTACAAATGATATGTGATTTGTTTTAAAACTCATTTAAATGATTTCTTTCATGTGTGCTTTATGGAAAGCCACCTAAAATCCTTTTGCAACCAGGAAATAAAACAATCAAGATGATAAACTAAAAGTTGGACATTTCTATCACTGATGTCAAAGCTGTGCCTTTGGATGGGAAAATCCAAAATACGTGGGTGGTGGAGGTCACTAGACATAAAATTCTCTGCCGCTGATGTGAAGCAGAAGTGCAAGTTGGAAAACATTTGAGTCATGTCCTTTGTTATCTTGGCAAGCAGCTTTTTTCTCAAGGCACTGAAACGGAGCTCTGACCATGTTTCAGACCTCATAAAATTGATAAATTAGATTTGGGCTGATTCTATTGTGAATACACCCCCAATGACTCCAAGATTTAAAATATCACAGCCTCCATGTAGGATGGCATTTAGTGGCTTAAATGGAGTCTTCAGCTATCATCAGTACTGGAAAGTAACAAGCAAATTGTGCGCCTGGAAAATTGGCCAGTGATATGCAAAGTTGAACAGGTCATCATGAGAGAATATGGTCTCTGCGTATAGAAGGAATTTGGTTGTGTTACAGAATAAAACTAATATTTGTTAAGGAGTTACCATGTGTTAGGTACTATGTGACAGGACTAAAGAGGGGGCAGAGACAAGCTTTAAACTCAGCTCTATTTCTTTAAAAACTTTTGCCACATTGTTGAAGTCACTAGACTCTTGAAAAAGACCAACAAACCTAGGGAAAGGGGGATTATTGCCTGAAGTAAAGCTGTAAGTTACAAGAAAATACCAAATGAATAGGAAGCTCAAAAGCAGGAGAGGATTAAAAAAATAAAAACCCTGTAAGGGACATTTGCCAGAAGGCTCTGTTGAAGGTAAAAGTCTATGCTGGTTTTCTTCTCTCTGAGCTCCCCAGTTCCATGTTGCCATAATTAAAAATGAAGATGACATCTTACTTGCTTTTACTCCATCACCATCTTCTGCAAAATTAAAACTAATGGTGCCTCTCCTCATCTTTTTACTCTCACCTTAAGAGAACGTGCTCTGATGATAGAAATTTTATCTTGTTTTAAAAATAAAGAAAAACATTGGCATTATAAATTACAATTTTGAGTGTTGTTGAAAAACAGCTGGAACTAGCATCCTCCCTGAATCTTGGGTGTGTTCTGCATTTAAAACAAGCTATTGTGTGAAGCATCAGGAAGTTCCTCATCGTCAGGCCTGCTCATCTCTTCTGTAGGCTCAGAGGTTTTTGTCATCTGCCTTAAAACAACCAAAATGGAGGAGAATGCTGAGTGAAAGGATCAGTAAGGAGTTTCTCAGGCTCCTTCTTCTCTGGAACTTTTGATTAACCTGTGGTACTGTTGGAGGTAATTTGTCTCACCACCTTGTAAAGAGAGTAAACAAATATGAAAAAAGAAGGATCAATGATGCCCTAACACTTGCCCCCTCTTTGCTGCCTTAGCTAATTTCTTTTAAAAAAAAAGGCGATGATGGGGGGATTTAAAAGTTGAATAGATCAACATGAAAATCCTTTATTATTTAGGCTAACTTTAATTCCAAAATTTAGTTATTGCCATGAACAGTTTTTGCTTTTTTCTGCCAAAATGAAATCACTTTTTTCAAATCGAATGTATTGTGACTAGGCATTTCTCCTAGCTCATTCCATTTCAGTCTTGCCTCAAGAAAGCTGAACACCTTTAATTCATCTCAATGAAGTAAAAGGCTTTACTAAGATTTTTAATGTTTAGCATAATTCAATACTGTACAATAGAAAAGTGATTTGACATCTTTTTAAAGTGTATAAGGCTGAGGCATATCAATGACATAGAGATGGGCCTCTATGGGCATTTCTCCTACTGAATGTCAGGTGCTCTGCCCAGGCTGGAGGAAAAAAAACTTTCATCTATTCAGCGGCTACCCTGACAACGAAGCCAAGCACATTAGTGGCCTAAGGGACTGCAGCAGTATCTGCTATTGTTTGACACCAAAAGGAACTGGAAACTTACTAAACATGGAGCAGGTGCAGAGAGAGATACCATGGTTCTAAAACATGGGTTCAGGTGGGAATCCCATTCACTGAAAAGACACGTAATACATAAAAGTTCATAATATCTGATAGTAGGATAAAGAGTCTGGACAGGAAAAAAAAACTCAGAAAGACACCAAAATAGTTGGGGTGGGAGGTGGGGAAGACGCCTGCACAACCGTTCTGAGGCAATCATTCAAATCATTTAAGTTTCACAATGACCAGAACTCCATTTGCTTGACGACCTAGATATATCAAATGAAAAAATAAAATGTGGAATTGAGACTGCCTGAATCACTCAGGTGTCTGCCATATTCTCCACATCAATTTACTGATACTTGCTTGAATAAAGTTAAAAATGTATTTTTTTCATTTATTATGATAGTACTGAATTCATAAGGATGGTTTCAGAGAGAAAACAAGGAAGGAAATTAGTGTTTAGAGTTCGCCGAAAATCTTTAGGCTCTGATGCTGCCACTCACTCTTTTTCCATCTTCCCAGCCCATTCCCTTCTCCCTGTTCCATATCCACCTTTGGGATCTTATGGTTTTGGAGTATTTTTTGTTGTTGTAGTTTCCACTCATACCTACAATTCCTGGCATATACAATTCTTTAATCATGTCAAGTAACTAAGAATACAGATGAAAATAATTTCACAAGATTATCTTAAGTCCAGGGGGTTGTGAATCATTGCTCTTAGAAAGCCTATATACCCAGGGGATATTTTTCAGGCAGGTGGTCACACCGAGAGATGAGCCTTCTTTGTGGCTGATGTACCTCATGGACCACGTTATTTGCCTCTCCTCGCTTGGTAAAGTGCTACTTAAGTGGACCCCCAATTGAGGTGAAAAGCTTTGAGTTCAGTGTTATTTGAAATGCCTCTCAAACTGGAGTTTTATAATTAAATAAGTAGTGCTTAAAACACACCTGTGGCACTGTTAGTACTATTCCATTATTCTTCCTGAGTTATAAAGCCATTAAGGCTTTTTGTGAAGTAGTTGACAAATGACAACACTGAAAATAAATCCAGGAATCAGTGTCTAAAGTACTTGGAACTGACTGCTAGACAATCCCCTTTATATGCAATTAAAATTCATGCACCCAGAATTCAATGCTTTGTATATTCTGGATCTAGCAATGATAAAATGGGGCCATGAGGAAACAGAACAGGAGTGAATATTTTAGAAAAACTTAGGCTAAAGTTGCCAGATAGGATGCATAATGTTCAGTAAAATTTGAATTTCAGACAAACAATACTGTTTGTTTGTTTGCTTGTATAAGTACTAAAATGTGCATGCGACATAGACTAAAAAAAAAAAAATTGTTGTTCATTTGAAATTCAATTTAACTGGGAGTTCTCTACTTTTTGTTGCTAAATGTGGCAACTCTAACTCAGGACTTAAATGAGGAATTGGCAACCTTTCAGAAGCATGTTCCAGAAGGACAAGCCTTTTTCCTGTAGCAAGATGGTGGTAACCAAATCAGGTGCATATATCCAGGGGAAGCACATTAAGAAGATACTGCCCACTTCCCACCTTGTAATCTGAGACTATCAGAGGGGGAAAGGCAAGAGTATATGTGGTATTCCTGATATATCCCAGAATAATTTGGGCAGAGAATTAAAAAGTAGTTGCAAAGTCCCTTAGGGGGCTGGGAGAAAGGAGGAAATATTCAGCTTCCCCATTCGGGGAATTCCTGATATTCTTGCAAACAGTGGGGACAACCAATTCAATAGGCTGAGCCCTCATTCTTGGGGCTCGCCCCTATGAAGCATATTCCTGCAAAGGAAAGACTAAGCCTACTGATAATTATTCCTAAGAGCCACTCTTGGAGAGCCTCTTCTGTTGCTCAGATGTGGCCTCTCATTTTAAGCCAACTTGGCAGATGAACTCACTGCCCTCCCTACAATGTGGGCCATGACTTTCAAGGGTGTGTAGATCTCACTGCAATGTGGGACCTGACTCCTAGGGATGAGCCTGGACTGGGCATCATCAGAATGAGAAAGCTTTCTTGATCAAAAGGGGAAAGAGAGAAATGAGACAAAATAAAATCTCAGTGGCAGAGAGATTTCAAATAGAGTTGGAAGGTTATCCTGGAGGCTATTCTTACACATTATATAGATATCCCTTTTTTGTTCATGGTGTATTAGAGTGGCTAAAGGGAAGTACCTCAAACTGCTGAACTGTGTTCCAGTAACCTTGATTCCTGAAAACAACTATATGACTATATAGCTTTTATAATGTGACTGTGTGATTGTGAAAATCTTGTGTCTGATACTCCTTTTATCCAGGGTATGGAGAGATGAGTTAAAAAAAAAAAAGGGATAAAAAATAAATAAATAATAGGGGGAGATAAAGGGTAAAAAATGGGTAGTTGAAATACTGTGGGTCAATGAGAGGGAGGGGTAAGGGGTATGGGACATATGAGGGTTTTTTTTCTCTAATTTATTTTTCTGGAGTGATACAATTGTTCTAAAAATGATCATGGTGAAGAAAACACAAATATGTGATGACAAAAAAAGAGATTATGAGGCATCAATCAACTCACAAACTAATGAAAATCAGTTAATACACAACCTTTGCCCAAATGGAACTGATCATTGATGGTTATATATAGTTCCCTACAAATTAAGAGTAGAAAGCCTTTCAACTGTAAAACTATGAGAAGATACTATTTTCCAGCCTACAGATTCAGCAAATTCATAACAGTGTTAAAATTTAAACAGTGCTCATTTAAAGCTCTTCACTACTCCAGAATTCAGAATAGACTCTTAACATCTGATCAACAAGCCCTTTTTATTGTACTTTCTAAATCACCCCCTGTAACCATTTCCTTTTACAATCTCCACACTCTTTATCCTTATTTCTTTACCTCTTACCTGGGAGATCACAGCAGTCTCCTAGTCTCTTCTATTTTCTTTTTCTCTGTCCTCTTATCCATAGGCTACAGATTGCTGTCAGAGCAGTATTTTAAAATGCATCACTTTCTGTTTAAAACATCAACAGCTTCCCCACCACTTATGAGGTTCACCCACAAGAGCCATTCCTAAATGATCCCAGTCTTATTCCCTGCTACTCATCACTTCTGGGATTAATAGCTATGCTCTAGCCACTTCATCAAGTGCAGCAATCCTATTCATCCTTCAAAGGCCAGTTTAATGATTACTGGACCTGTGACCACCTTCTTTTTAAATCTCCCAAATAATTGGTTATTCTCACTGCAATCTCTGTGAGCATCATATTCATCTTTCTAGTACCAATGTTTAGCACATAACAGGAAATCAATAAATATTGATTCAACAACTATAATATTTTTCTCTATTCCCTACTCAAGACCGAAGGGAGAAAGAGTGAGAAAAAACTCAAAAACTTGAGATTCCTATGAAAGAAAACAGAAAAACCTCACAAAGTTATGTAACAAGTTCTCCATTTTTCTTTTGTATTTGTTATGATAGCCTACAATGCCTTCAATGTCTGCATTGAAAGAGATGTTTTACTGATCTACTAAGTAGTCTCTCCTTATCCTGAAACTTGGGAATATTAAAGTAAATATTCTCAACAGTAAGAGAAAATTTAAATATTGTCCATTCTACAAATTAGAGGATCTTCATCACATCTAAAATTAAAGCAAAACTTTATGAAGGGGCGGTGCGATGGCGGCTCAGTGGCAGATTCTCGCCTGCCATGCCAGAGAGACCCAGGTTTGATTCCTGGTGCCTGCTTATGGGGGTGGGGGTGGGGGAACTTTATGAAGAACACTAAGAAGAAAATGGGGAAGAGGAGGGGCATGCTATAGGAGCCTTGAGTCACTGCATATAGCATACGTCAAATTAACAAGCTTGGTCTTCTGTATTTTCTGGTTGAAACTCTTTCTACTTACAGGTTGTGAACTTGTAATTTGGTGTGCTATTACTAAATTATTTTGGGGTGCCAAGCTCACTGACAGAATGACTGTTGTTGACTAGGATATATGCAATGTTCCTTCGAGTATGAAATTCCTAAGATTCTATTTTTCCTGATTATATTAATCTACAGGTAATTTGAGCTTTTTATGTAACCACAGAGATCACCAATGGCTTAGTGAACATGCCCCTCATCAACCCCAGCCACCTCACTTTCATTCTCATCCTGGCTCTCTGTTTCTGTCACCGTGCTCTGTGTGCAGTATTCCCAGCCCTCAGTCTCATGAGCTGGGGGTGTCTGTATGTGCCACAACAGCACCAAACCCAAAAAAACCAGAGCTCACTGATCTATCCTTTCATCTCTGCTGCCTTTGAGAGTTTAGAGATTTCAGAATATGGGAATAAATTTTCACCTGGGGGAGAAGAATCAGGGAGGTGTATGCCTCAGGAATTCACCAGCGAAATTTTAAAAATGACTATTACCTTCTACCATTTCTTTAATTGTGCTTCCAATTATCCTAGACATATTGACTTGAGCTCTCAGGGACTCACCTTTAAAATGAGGAGGTATTTTATAAAGGTACTTTCAACTTTAGTTAACTATGATTCCAGGAATTTTTTTTTGGGGGGTAGGGTGCATGGTCCGGGAATCGGACCTGGGTCTCCCACATAGAAGGCAAGCATTCTACCACTGAATCACCTGTGCACCCAATTGATTCCATGATTTTAAACACATCCTTTGTCATTTCGAAAATGAAAATTTATTCATAGCTCAATAATGCATACATTATTAACTCATAAATGAGTTAGTAGCAGGCACATTAATTATAGGCAGCATATTATTAATCAAGATATGTTATAACAAGGAGTAAATAACAAGAATTTCTAAAATTACAAATATAGTTAAGATTAATGTTATTTTGATGGTGACATTTCTTTATGATTAAATATATTTAAATATCATTTTAACAAAAGAGCATATTTGGAAAGCTAAGAGTAAATTGTATGCAACATATATCATCTAATTAGATATGAGGACATGAAAAATCTAATTTGGATACAAAGACTTCCTTGTGCAAAATTTTAAAAAAAGACCTTTAAGTATGAAAAGCTTAAAATATAAGGAATGCAAATATAAAACAAAAAACCTACATATGAGGATAAGGGGATGAACAAGTTGGAAATGTTGCCTTAATAATGCCTTATCAACCACCCAATTACTTTATAGTTCACAGAAATTCAGAAACTGCCTAAATCTTGTTATGAAAGAATGGCTTCCTACAACTGACCTGAAGAATTTAGGGATAATACATATCAATGGTATAAACGTGTTTCGTTTTCAAGCAGAAGACACAAGCCAGGTGATGAGTTCTACTGCAATATCTTCATGGCTTCCCACCAAAGAACTGATGTATATTTAATCACTTTATATAATGGATGTGATTTCTCAAGTCACAGTTACTCATTAGGAAAGCTCTTGCTCTGGTGCAGCTGAGCACTCTGATTACATTTCCTGACTTTGTGGTTTCAAAGAGGTAAAGGTGGTGGAGAATTCCCTGGCTGATCCATCTGTCTTTGCTATGGACAAGAGAATTCAAGATCATTCTACTCATTAAATTCAGGAGCTGGATAGAAAGAACGATGTGAAGTCACAATGTCCAAACGTTTCAAGCTATGGGCCCATAAAACTAACTTGAATTATGAGAGGACAGAGTTGTTTTTTTCAAAATTCCTCATCTTTCCTGAGCAAAACCATGGGAACAATGTTTTGTTTTGTTTTTTGCATGAGTAGACACTGGGAATTGAACCCGGTCTCTGGCATGGCAGGTGAGAATTTTGCCACTGAGCCACCATTGCATCGCCCTCGAGTTTTAAATAATTCCTGGGAAGCACATCATCAAAATACATGATATTTTATATGCAAAGTGATGCAGTGAAATTAGAAAAGGTTTTTTAAATAAAGTTCCAGCCTAGGGTGATATAATGTTTACTATTATAAGATACCTTAAAGAAATACAAGCATGCTAGACTATATCATGTATACTATTCTTTCCTTTCCTCCATGACATATCCTTTTAAGAAACATGCACGATATTAAAACTATACTTGATTTAATTAGAAGTAAACTTTATACTTCTAGGATGGGAAAAAAGTACTAACTTGGAATACTGGTAGGTTTTATTATCATATGTGAGTAGAGTATCAGCTTTATACAGCTCTACTTTTATTGGCTTCATAGAAAATTTAAAATAGATAAATAGATACCACGTTGATACACTTTTTCTAAAATAACTAGAAAAAGTGTATCAACATGGTATCTATTTATCTATTTTAAATAGTTGCCATTTTAACCATTTTTCAATGTATAATTGAGTTGTATTAATTATATTTACAAAACTGAATATTTTACTCAACAAATATTTGCTTGGTTGTTGATTAGCCATGAGACAAAAAAAATGAAAGCATATAAAATGTGATCTAAACAAGTAGAATTCAAAAGGTGAAACACTATGGCAAATTAATGATGGCAATAAATAGAGAAGCAACCTAGATGACACCAAGAGTCCAGAGAGACTGAAACCAATATCAAATAATCCATTAGTAAGGACCTTAAATCATGTACTGAAATATAGAAGTATTTATGAAAGCAATCTTCAATCACAAAATATTAATCCCTAAGTCACAATTTATGTGATGCTTTTAAGTGCACCTTCATTAGATATTCAATGAATTGATTAAAAAATAATTCTGTTTTAAAAGTTGCTCATTTTTTCTCCTTAGTTAGAATAACACTGTCAGATATTCTCCTATATGCTGATCAAAAATGATACTTTCGGGCGGCTGCCGTGGCTCAGCAGGCAGAGCTCCGACCTGCCGTGCTGGAGGTCTGGAGTTCGATCCCTGGTGCCTCCTGCCCATATGCAAATTAAAAAAAAAAAAAAGATACTTTCTTCCCATACAATTCTAAAAGTACACTGAGACTTTCCTATTAAACAAACTGGAAAAAAGTAAAGAAATTCTTAATCAGAGCCTATTATAGGAATCTTAACAATCCACTTGAAAAGGGTCTCCAGGTTTCAGTGCGGCTCTATTCTGTTGCCTCCATTAATTGAAATTTGGAGGTAATTTCTGTGCGCAAGAGATGCGCCACATCAGTGGTTTTCAAATGACGAGTGTAGGGGTTGTTTAACCCATCAATTGTTTTCTTTAAACCAAGATTTAAAATTCCCTAAATCTCTATCTCCATTTTTTCAATACATAAGAGATCCTGCTGATTTAATATGAATCTAATGATCTTCCCCTGTCAACAGCAAAAACAAAATCTTCTGCAACTAAAAAAAAAAAAAAAAAGAAAGTCTTTTATAACTGCTGACCACAGGGTATCCTGCTGTATCTTTGGCCTGGCATAGAAGGCTTTTCCTAACCCAGTGTTGACAGCCTCTTTTCTTCCCCTATTTGCAGTCTTGGTTCTAGGAGCACCACTCTACACCATGCAGCCAGAATTTTTTATGAGTCCTGCCTTCTCATGATGCTTCCTCTGTCTGAACAATTTCTCCTATCCTGATCACCTGATTAGTTATCTATTGTTGGTCACCTCAACACTTCTTGTATGAAGAGGTCTGGCCTTGCCTCCTGCCTTCCTTCAAATATAAACTCAACTCTTCATCAGCTTCCCTTTCCCCCATCATCCTGCTGCTTTGTGATCCCTGGAGTTTCCAACTGCAGATTTTTATCATAGCTACTATAATGCTACATTGCATTAATCAGTCTCCATGCCTTTTTCCTTCAACTAGACTCTGAGTTCCTTAGCTAGGAAACTTTCTTAGTCATTGTCTCAGTTTCCGGGTTGCCGTGACAAATGCACAACAAGTTAGCTTAAACACAGGCATTTTTTTGGCTCATGGTTCCAGAGGCCAGAAGTCCAATTTATGGTATTGGTTAGAAGGCTTGCTTCCTCCCATGGTTAGTAATTGGCTGGCAACCCTGGGGTTTCAAGTACTGGAATGAAGGCCAGGCTCTCCTTGAAGCCAAAACATAGGCCCACCTTCTCCAAGCACTTGAGTGGCAGCACTCTCCCTGAACAATAGGGCACAAGACTCACCCACTCCATGTACTGGGACAGAAGGCTTGACCTATCCAAACACAGGGGTGAACCTACCCTTTCCACACACATGGTGAGCCTGTTCTCCTCTCTTCCATGGTCCTGTCCTTAAAGCCATTCGTCCTTCAATTAGTCGCTTCTCTGTCTCTTTCAATGCAGGCTGGCAGTGGTTCTGCTCATACAAATTTTGCAAAGAATCTTGGCTTTGCATGCAGGTCACAGGAGTCCAAACCATCAGACAATAGAACCTTCCATAGATCCTTCCTACATAACTGCATTTCCAATCTCGACTTCCGTGGAAATAGCTGACTGGATTCATATTCAGTTAAACCCTCTCATGTAGCCCTACTCTCCAGGAACTTACTTTCTGGCAGCTTAAGGTGCTCCTTCATAGAGCTATGTTTGGCCCTGGTCTCAGAGCCCACTATCTGGATAGGTTCTGAATTTTCCAAACCATCAATTTTAGGTTTGCTTGTGCTTACGAGTTCAGTTTTCAACTTATCCATTTCCCTTTGCATTTTATTGCAAGCTATAAGGTGAAACCAGGATGCACGTTCTACCTCTTCAGCCAAGTTCATCACTTTCAATTTCTGCCTTCCATCCAACGCCAGGACTCAATTTTGTCAAAGTGCTCTGTTTGTGTACAAAAATCAATTTCCCCTTTTCCAATTTCCAACGACACATTCATCATTTCCTTCTAAGACCTCCACCAATATAATTTTAATGTTCACATTTCTACCAACATTCTGTTCATGACAAAGTATGTATTCTCTAAGATGATACAAATGTTCTCTACAGCTCTCACTTAATTTTTGAGCCCTCACAATTCTTCCAGCCTCTACCCAATTCCCAATTCCAAAGGTGTCACCACATTTTTGATATTTGAAATAATAGTACCACACTTTCTGATACCAAAAATTGTTTTTAGTTTCCTGGCTGCTGAATCAAATATCATGCAAAGGGGTGACTTAACCAACAAGAATTTGTTAGCTCCCAGTTTTGAGGCTAGGAGAAATCCAAAATCAAGATGTCACCAACATGATGCTTTCCCCAGAAGACTGGCATTCTGGGGCTAGCTGCCAGTGATCCTTGGTCCTTGGCTTTTCTTTCACATGGCAGTTTACACAGCAGCCTCTCCTGGCTTCTCCTTTCTCATCCAGGTTCTATTAATGGTTCAGCTTCTGGTTGCTCCCTCTTGCTTTCTCTCTTCTTTCCCTTGAAGGCCTTCAGTAATAGGTTTAAGTTCCATCCTGAGTTGGTTGGGCCACACCTAACTGAAATAACCTCATCAAAAGGGGCTACTTTCACTGGGTTCATACCCACAGGAATGTATGAAGTTTAAAGGCATGTTTTTCTGGGGAACATAACTCTAAGCCACCACAGCTGGCAACCCACTTTAGAGCTTATACTGTGAAATGTATCTATAAATTAAATGTAATAAGCAACATGGATATAACCATCATTATAATTAAAGACTTTTCTGATAGATTTCTGAAACTTACCATTACAGGATAATAAGTTCTTCATATTTAGCATGGCCTTAGACCTATAAATACATTCTTAAAATGATTATTTCTGAGAGATGCATAATTTAAGGATGGTGAACACTAATCTGGTAGCTTTAAAAATAGTATTCAACTTTGCATGCACTAAATGCACCCAAAGAGTTTTTAGGGCATTTTATAGTGTGGGAACAATTTGTATATAAGAAAATTTAGGGCATCTCTTTCATAAATTTATATTTAGAATAGCATATGGATAGCTACAAATTTATTTCTAGATTTGTTAATGAGAAAAATTATTTAAATATTGTCATGTAGGTCTTTCATAACACCCTACAATGATTATTTATATTATACCTTAAGATAGAAGATAGTGTCTATGTGTGATTTTACAAAACAAAGTAGTTCTCAAGTGTACAAGAAATTAAAGTTTATAATCTCAAGATGTGTAATACCCTGGGGGGGATTTAAGATTGCTGTCAATGGTTGCTGGCATATCTGAAAATATTAATAGCAAAATCCATGAAGTTCCATCTATACATCACATACAAAGGAAAAAGTGACAGTATTCTTTAGCCCACATTAAATATCATGTCTCTATTAGATGGAGTTAATCTTTTATTGAGAGCACAAAATCATTATAGTCTTAGATAATCTCTGGGTCACTAAGGTATGGCTGCCGAAAAGGGTCCACACCTTTTTTTAGAGCCCTAGATTGAGGAGGCATTTAAACTATTTGATTAAGCACATATCCATCTTCCAAATCACATCAACATCATTTAGGAGAAAGTACATAATCACTTTGGTGCCAGGCAGACTTAAGTTTGAATTCCCTGATTATTCCACACAATTAACCACATGACATTATGCAAATTCCTAATAAATGAAATGGAAAAAGTATCTGTCTTACAAAGTTATGTGAAACTGAAACAATTTATGCAAAGTACCTACCATGGTGCCTATGCTAAATATATAATAGCAATATTATTATAGCCATCCCTTTACAAAATGTAATTTTTAAATGATAAAGCCTGAGTTGGTCAATGTTTTAGTTTCCTAGGCTGCTCAAGCAAATAACATGAAATGCCCTGGCTTAAACAATGGGAATTTATTGAGATATCAGCAAAAAGGGTGAAAAGTGAAGAAGATAGAAGTGGAGAAGATATGGTTTTGAGGCCAGGAAAATATCCAAATCAAGGTATCATCAAGGCAATGTTTTTTCTCCAAGACTGTGGCATTCTGGGGATGGCACCTGCAATCCTTGGTCCTTAACTTGTCACAAGACAAGGTATATGATGGTGTCTCCTGGTCTCTTCCTTCTCTCTTAAGTTCTTACTTCCCATGGCTTTCTCTCTGTCTGAATATCATTCTCTTATAAAGGACTCGAGTAACAGGATTAAGAACCATCCTGATGGAGGTAGATCACACTTTAACTGAAGTAGCCCCATCAAAAGGTCTTACTTAGAATGGATTCACATCCAAATGGATGGATTAACTTTAAGATGTTTTTCCAGGATACAGAGAGTTTCAAACCACTACACAAGGTTAATAATCTTCTCAAACAACAAAAAGGCCAGAACCTTCTCTGCTTTCAACCTTGCTCTCTGCACTTCAACCATACTGGTTTCTTTGCTGTTCCATAAACACATAAAACATAACTTAGGGTTTTTGCTTCTTGTGGCTGCAATGATTTTAGAGTTGCACATCTGTCTTCTTCACTTCTTACCTTCTTCAAGGCTGTGCTCAAACACAGCCTCAAAAAGGTTTTTACTGATCTCTCATATAGATATATATTCCCTCCTTTCCTCAGTGCTCTCTGTCCCCTTATCCTGATTTATTTTTCTTCAGTGTATATTATAATACAATGACAGACAGTGGTGAATAGTGGTTTCTTCATTATCTGTCTCTCAAAACTAGCATGAAAACTCCATGTTTTGTTCACTGCCGTACCTACAGAGTCCATAGCAGTGCCTGAACAAGTGGTCAACAAAATATTAGCCCAAGGAAGAAAGAGTGGGATAAAAAGATAAAGGAAAGAAAGAGAGAAGAAATTATTCTTAAATTCCCAGGCAGCCTACAAATGATGAGAGTAGTACTGAAATTCTAGGAGCTAACCTGGAAGACTCAGCATCCTTTACCACTGCCCCTGGGATCTCTGCCAGGTCTTCCCTCCCCACAAACCTCACTGGCAATGATAGCAAATTGGACACCGATTCCTGCCCTACACATTTTGGAGGTCTACCAGATGGGGCTTAATGATTGAACATCAGCTCAGGGCAAATCAATTAGAATCCTTAATTCCAATTTTTTTTTCTTTCTGCCTTCTAGTATACATGTGAGGCAGATAATATAATAGATAACCTTCACTTCTATTAAAGGATTTGGGTTTTATCCAAATACGTCAACTTGAGCACATGTTCAAAAATGTACTGGCTCTCGTGCAAAGAATTGATGAACGCAAGTTTTTTGCAGAAAATAACTGAGAGCTATTCCTTTAGTAAGATATGAAAAATATGCCTCTGACTGTTTCACTAGGACGCAGTATCGATAAAGCATAAGTTACTAAATCCTTACTAACTTAACCTTTCTACATTTTTAGAAAGTAAGCTTGTAGTGAAAAAGAAACTTTTTTTTAAACAAAGGTAGAACACATAGTTATGCAATAAATATTCATCATTTATCCCGCAGATATTTATTAGAATGAATGCATTTAAGGTGCTATGCAGCGATGCCAATGTGAATAAACTGTGGTTCCTAGTTTATTCACACCAGCGTGTGGAAAAGCTATCAACCCATAATCACCACGACAGGGGCCCAATTTTCCATGATTTTTATATTCAAACCAACCACAAGGTCTAAGTAGGTAATAGATGTTAAAAGCAAACCATTCGTGCTAGAAGATTATTATATGTATAATATAAAATACATTAATTTTCCAAAAATGATTTAAAAACTGCAAGATTAAACATCTTAAATCATCCATGTTAAAGAAATACTGTGATGCAAAACATTGACTCTTCTTTTTGTGGCAATAAGTACTGTGATTTAGGATTCATTTGCAAGATCAAATGAATATATCGATCTGTGATATTATAAATATTTGCACTTTCCTATTAGGACTATTCAAATTCTTAATTTCCCGGACATAAGAATCCTTCGGATGAACATTGCCTTCCTCTTTCTTTATTCTGCACAATGTAATTCTGCTTTCTGTACTACCCCATCCCTTAACACCTAAAATCCCATAAGTGTACCTTCATTCCCAGTCTCTTCTCTATTCCACCACTCACAGAGGAATGAACTTTACCCTGGGCAATTTAATACTCATAATCCTTTTTAATGACACTAGCCTCCTCTTTCAACTCTTGCCTAATTTGGGAAAGGCCTTTTGCCTGTTTTGACTCCATCAGAAGAAAATAAGCAAATAAAAGCAACTAATCTAACCACGGCCAAGTCAAATAAGAACAGTACAATGACACCCCTAGATCAGGAGGTGAAAGTCACCCAACCTCTAAAACACTTACAGTATATGTTCTTTTTCTAATGTCCTCACACTTTCACTTAAATCTCTACTTTGTTTTAACATGGATGATTTCTCCAATAATCAGTATTCAAGATGAATATTAAAACAAACTGCAATCTTTCTTTTCCAGTTCTCTAGTAGTATGATTACATGTTTTTTTGCTGTGTTAAATTGCAAATGGAGATCACTTCCAATTCATTATGGTTAAAAAGGCATTTTTTCAGGGGAATACTTGGTAACATAACCACAGGTGTATCTGTGTGGGATCTGTACAAGTGTATTCTTGGATCATATTCGATTTTCTTTCCTTTCAAAGGAATGTGAATGCTACTCAAATTTAGTCATTACTGTAAGTCTTGGAGAAGTTAAGTGACTCCTGAGCTTCAGTGTTCTCACCTGTCCTGGCATCGCTGAGGGTGGAATCTATATATGCTACCTTAATTGTCCCCAACACTCACCCTCAAAGGGTTGTTGTGGGGATTGAAAATAAGTATTTGCAAATCACTTAACATACTGCTTGACATAAATGAGACCTCCATAATTGAGGCTGTCAAATTAATGTTAATAGTAACAACATGCAAATTGTGCTGTCATAAATTTTCTCTTGTGGCAGTGTACCTATTATATTCATTTTCTAACTTGCCCTGGCCCCCTTCTTACAACACATAGTTTTTTATTTTTTCTAATCAAGGTAGAATTGGGGATTGCTAAAGAAAACATATTAAGAACTATTAAATTATTACCCTTAATTTGATTATTAGATTTAAAAGATTCTGATTTTTATGCAGATTAATGTGTCACCAATGAAATAAAGTAAGTGAATGGATATTTGGCAAATATTTCCCTCCATGCTCAGATATCTCATTTGCCTACTTCCAAATTCAGAGTATATTTCCAATGATTGAATTACTCATGTAAATCTGTTTTTCATACAAGAGTGAGAATTTTAGTATATGCTCTTTTTAACAATTTCCTATAAAATATAAGTTTTTGCAGAATCCACTACTAGGACATCTGATAGGTCACTTCTTCCACTGAACTACAATCCATAATGGGGAATTCTGATCTAAATGGTTCAAAAATATAAAGAATGTATAACCTGGATATTTAAAAAAAAATCTTCATTTTTGAACATCCCTCCCATATTTTCCTATTGATGAATTTTAGATATTTCATGTAAATTATTTGTTAATGGTCTATAACAGAAAACTTTTCATAAAGAAAGCTATAAAGAATTCCAAATAAATTAGAGAGGCATCTTTAAAACTAGGGGAAACTACACTATCAGTATTCATTAGGACAGGATTAAAAGTAAAGTACACTCTCTTCAACAAACGATGCTGGGAGAACTGGATATCTATATCCAAAAGAACAACAACAACAAAAGTCTCCTGTTTCACAACTTACACAAAAATTAACTCAAAATAGATCAAAGACCTAAATATAAAAGCAGAACTATACAACTCCTAGAAGAAAATGTAGGGAAGCATCTTCACAATCTTGTGGTAGGTGGTGGTTTCTTAGACCTTACACCAAAAATATGAGCAATTAAAGAAAAAAAATGGAGAAATGGGACCTCCCCAAAACTGAATACTTTTGTGCTTCAAAGGATTTTGTCATGAGGGTGAAAAAGCAGCCTGGTCAATGGGAGAAAGTACATGGAAACCACATATCTGATAAGAGTTTAATATCCAGGATATATAAAGAGATCCTATATCTACATAAAAAAGACAGACAACCCAATTTAAAAATTGGCTAACGGCTTAAATAGACTTTTTTTCCAAAGAGGATATACAAATGGCTAAAAAGCACAAGAAAATATGTTCAATATCACTAGCCATTAGGGAAATGCAAATTGAAAGCAAGAGATCATTTCACATCTACTAGAATGACCACTACTAAAAAAGAAACAGAAAACTGCAAGATTGGAGAGGATGTAGAGGAATAGGACCATTTATTCACTAGGGATGTAAAATGGATCAGCCACTATGGAAGACAGTTTGGTGGTTCCTCAGGAAGCTAAACATAGAACTGCTATTATACCCAGAAGAACTGAAGGCAGGAACATGAACAGACATTTGCGCACTGAAGTTCATAGCAGCATTATTTGCAATTGCCAAAAGGTGGAAATAACCCAGGTGTCCATCAAGTGATGAGTGAATAAACAAGTGTGGGATATACATTCAATGGAATGTTCAGCTATAAGAAGGAATGAAGTCTTGGCGCGTGTGACAACATGGATGAACCTTGAGGACATGATGTTGGGTGAAATAAGTCAGACACAAAAGGACAAATACGGTATGATATCACTAATATGAACTATAACTAGTAAAATCAGGGTGTTAATAACTAGAACATAGGTCAATAGAAGATATAATGAAGGCAGAGAAGGAGAGCTGATGCTTAATTTATGCAGAATTTGTAATATATTTGATTGTAAATGTTTGGAAATTGATACAGTCGATGGTAGCACATTATATATAGTGCATGTTGTGAACAGCGATGATATGTGGGTGCAGTTGTGTGTGAAATAGAAATTTTAGTCATGTATGTCACTAGAAGGAAAGCCAGAGAATAAAACATGGTCCTGTATAACATAGTGAGCCCTCTTGTGGGTGAAAATGTTCTAGAACTGACTGTGGTAATAAAAGCACAGCTCTGTGAATATACTAGAAGGCACTGATTATGTTATAGATTGTATGGTATGTGAATTTATCTCAATAAAACTGCTTTTAAAAAAAGTAAAGTACAAAAATGAACTTCAAATGCAATACTATATTCAAAGTAAAATCAAAATACATTTTGATTAAAACATACCAAGTTATCAAATGTCTAACTTTAATTGAACACTTACTTGTCATGTGTGAGACACTAAAGTGGCTGTTTGGACATATATTTTAAAAACTATTTCTTACACCAACCCTTAAAAGTAGATACTGCCAATTTTTCGGAGTGAAACTACATTTGTGAAGTTAAAGTATTTAACCATTACCAGATGTTGAGTAAGAGAAATGATCTAAAAGCTTTTTTCAGTACACTAATTTGAACACAAATTTCTCTGCATTTTTAATACTTGGTAAAATATCTTACAGATATCCCAAAATATAGCATGGATATAATATGAATTTTCAAAGGTGCTTCTCTGCATAGTCATTCTATAAATGATTATTCTGGAAGAATCTGTCAGATTATACCAGGAAATTGAAAGATCCTTATTCCCCATTGACCTTTGAGGATGCCACTTCCCTTCTACCTACCTAAATCTACACCAGGTTAGTACAGAAAAAAGAAGAATGTGTGTGTGTGTGTGTGTGTGCATGCACGCGTGTGTATAGTGCTAAGAGGGAAAAATTCATCACTCAACTTCATAATGTTTTGCTTCATGAAAGGATTATTTACAAAGATTGGTCCCATAATATCTGCTTAGAAGGAATGTTAGCTATATATCATCACCCAGAGAAGTGAAGGTATAATTTACCAATAAAATATTTGATTTATCTCATTCAAAATCTATTTATGGTTAATATATTTATCTTTACCCTAAGCCCTAAAGGAATCACTGTCCATTAGACTTGAAAGAATATTCATTTAGAGGAATTTAAATCAATATACAAAGGGATTTTTCATCATCATATAACATTTTTATCACCTCCTCTGTTTTATTTTTCTGCATGGATTTGAAAAACTATATTTCGTTTTGTATGAATTTCTGAATTATAGACCCTCAAGAAGATGACATATTTTTAAACAATTACATCCAATTCTAAAATACATAGTTTATGAGGAACTACTAGAAGATGGCAGAAAATGTATCCAGTAAAATCACCCCATACTTTAAAAACAACCATAGAACATAGTTAAGTGTGGTCTGTAACCTAAGAAAAATTCAAAATAAATCTCAATGAAAATGTCTTTATGCTAATATTTTAATGCATCTGTTTAATCTTACCAAACCTTCTCCGGAGAGTCAAAACCCAATTCTCCAATCATTAGTACTAATAGTTTTATCTAATGGCGGAATGAAATTTGCATTACTGGCCTATATATCAAGTGCTTAGAAGACATCATGTAGGATAGAAGAAAGAGAAAGGAAAAAGGCATTCACTGCAAATGAGAGTTCCTAAATTAATAATGCAAATGTACTCACTCCCTTTACATTTCCAAGTGAACAATCACAAGGGCAATTAGAGTTTCATTGTATTTTGATAAAGGATGAGAAAGTTCAGTAAAATATCCAAGGAAACATTTTAAAGAAATTCTT
>PVIY010003084.1:0-18669 GCA_004026745.1 Myrmecophaga tridactyla
ATTTATTTTTTTCATTTGTTCCCCCTATTATTTATTTTTATTCCATATGTTCTACTCTTTTGTTGATATAGTAGCTGAAAGGAGCATCAGACACAAGGTTTCCACATTCGCAGAGTCTCATTGTGATAGCTATATCGTTGTTCAGTCATCATCAAGAAACATGGCTACTGGAACACAGCTCTACATTATCAGGCAGTTCTAAGGATGTCACTTTTAAGCTCAGATGTGAAGGATGAGTAAAATTAAGACAGTAAGAGGGCGGTAGAAGGACATGTGCAGAAAGCCTGTGACTTCTGGGCTCATAGCCCATTTGAGAAACTGGAAGAAGGTGAGGAAGTCTTCTATACAGGAAGCAAGGGTGAGAGTGGTGTGAGAGGAGACTGCAAAAGGCAAGCAAGTCAGATTTCACGTGGTCCTGTAGGCCACTGTTTTAGTTTGCTAATGCTACCAGAATGCAATATACCAAAAAATGGAATGGCTTTTATAAAGGGGGGTTATTAAGTTTCAAGTTTACAGTTCTAAGCAAAAAAAAAAAAATGTCCAAACTAAGGCATACAGAGAAAGATAGCTTGACTCTGAAGAAAGGCCAATGTCTGTCACAGGAAGGCACATGGCTGGCATCTACATCCCCTCCTAGCTTCTGGTTTCAAACAGCTCTTTCAGCTCCTGTGGATCCTTCTGGTTTCTGGCTTGCTTAGCATCTCATGGGAAGGCACTTGGCCACATGTACTGGGCTCTGGTTCCTATCTAGTTTCTGTTGGCTCTCTCAACTCCTGGCATTTTTTGGGGTTTCATTTCCAAACATCTGTCTAAGGTTCCTCCTAAACGTTTCCCCCTTAAAGGATTCCAGTTAACTAATCAAGACCCACCTTGAATGGGCGGAGTCACATCTCCATCTAATCAAAAAGGTCATACCCATAATTGAGTGTGCCTCATCTCCAAGGAAACAACCCAATCAATAGGTCTGGTCCTACACAAATGGATCAGGATTGAAAGAACATGGCTTTTGGGGGTACATAACAGTTTCAAACTAGCACAGGCATCTTTAGGATTCTAATATTATTCTAGCCTTTAAATACATGAGAAGTGATTCAGTCTTACTTGCTCTTCAAAAAGATCATTCTGGCCACTGAGTGGAAGTGAATAGAGAGCCTTAGATTGCATAGATTACATGCAGTGACACCAAACCAGAATGGTGCCAATGGTGCTGGAAAGAAGTAGACTTATTTGACAGATTTGGGAGATAAAATTGCAGAGATTTGGTGCTGCATAGAATAAGGAGAATGAAGGAGTAAACATGAGATAATTAGTGTTTACTTTGAACAATTGGGTAGAAATAATAGGAAAACTAGAAGGACTCACAAACTAGGTTGGACTAAATAGAGTGTGAGGTAATGGTGAGCCACTAAATGGAGATGTGAACCAAGCAGTTGGTATAAGATGTGGAATTTCTGGAAAGGGTCTGGGTTAGAGACATATATGAAAATCATGAGTATATAGATGATAACTAAAGCTATCGCCATGAGCAACGTTGCTTACCCAGACAGATTATAACAAGAACAGAAGAGAAACTGAGAATGAATTTTGAGGTACCCTTATATTTAATGATAGGAAGAGGTGCAGGGATCCTCAAAGGAGATAGTGAAGTAAGAAGAAAATCAAGACAGTGTGGTGCCAAAGGAAAAAATAAGTGTTCAGTCATTTTTGAGAGCTCAAGAAATAGGAGGATTGAAAACAACCCTTATTTTATTGTTAATGAAGCACAGAGAAGAGGAGTGACTTGTCTAAAGCCAGCATTGGTAGATATATCAAGGTCATTTATGTGTGTGTTTCATTCTCTTCACAGAACATAAATTCTCCAGACCTCACTTAACCTTATAGCATGCTGCATTGTTGACCACAGTCTCTAGGTCTGGTTCAGTGACATTCTTGAATTAGGCTTTAGTCTCTTTCAAAATAGCTGCTCCTCTGCTTTCTACCTATACATGAAGGTATGCGCAAAGAAATCCTTCTTTAAATGCAGGTGTTATAAAACACGATTTCTTATGATACACTCCAGAACAAATAAATCAAAATCTCCAGGGGTGAATCACAGGATCCTCTATTTTAAAAAAGCTTCCCAAGTGGGAAGTCAGACAAAGCTATGGAGAAGATACCTAATTAACCCACACTCCGATAAATCCTATTTTAAAACAATATACAGTTATGCTTCAGTCATTCAGAGATAGCTTTTCAGCCATTTTAAAGTCTGGAAGAAGACCAAATCTGAACGTTAAGAAAAGGAAGGTATCTCTCTCCGGGAAAGACCTTTTGATAGTGAACAGCAATGAAAACATCTCAAAATAGCACTTGCTATACAGTCACCATCCCATTTACTGAGTGGGAAGCAAAGGAATCTCTCATTAGCTAGCTATGGATATAAACATCCTATCAATCATCATCGGGAGCCATAGAGAAAAGCAGCAGAGAAAAGAAAGAAAGAATAATAATAATATTATCTATATATACACACAGCAGTGAAGGAAAGAGCAGAGCAGACAGATAGATGAGATGAGCAACAGCGTCCAGGGAAGGTGACAGATATTAGAAAAGGTGATGAGAACATCCCAGAGAGAGAAAAAAAGAGAGCACCAAAGCAGGGGACTCAATCTCCTGGGACTTCGGCGTCTGCCCACGACGGGGGCGCATTCGATGGTCAAGCAATCAACAAAAGGTTCCATGAACCGTGGCACACCTTTAAGGGCTTTCCATAAAACGGTCAGAATTTAAAAGTCGCTATTTCAAACGGCAACTCAATTATATAAAGTGAAATTGAGCGAGAACAGGGTGCTTGGTCACATCCATCGTCGTTCTGGGGAGGGCAGCTTATTGTGGCGGGACTCCCCGTCTCAGGCACTGCCCCTTCCCCAAGTCTGCGGGTGGAAACCGCCAGAGGAAGCAGCAGGGGCCTGACGGTAGGCATCGCCGCAGCGCCCCCAGTTGACTGAGGATCCGGCATCGAGGATCGAGGAAAAACTCTGCCGCGTTCACTTCTAAGTCCTCGAGCAGCTGTTAAAAATTAAGGTAATGGGGTTTTCACGCCATTTGATTGGCGAGGAGACCAAGCAAAGAAGCCCCCTCCTCATGTTTTGAACTGAAGCAAATAGCTAGGGATCAGATTGCTGGGGAGATCTGGGCTCTCACGGTTTGGGATTGAAAACATCCAAGCCCACTGGAGTTTTGGTTTCCTTTTCCTCAGGGAGTGTCTCTAAAAGCACCTGCCGGCGTTAAGTTCTTGTGCTTTGGGAAAGAGGCTGAGGTGTTTCTCAGAGGGGCGGCGAGGAGTGTGTGTGGGGGTCTTTCAAAATTTAGATGAATTGTGCAGGGAGCCCCCAGGCACGTCAATTAATTCCCGGTTTTCTGCTACGACGCCCCCGGGCGCGGCCGGGCCTCGGGAGAAGACCTGGAGCCCCCGGAGGGCCGGGGGCGCCGGGAGGAAGAGTTGGGGGTCTGGCCAGTGCCGCAAGCTCCCGGGAACCCCCCGCGGGGCAGGCGGGCGGGGGTCCGCGTCGGCCCGGGGCGCCGTCGGCGGGGCTCGCGCAGCCGCACTCGGCTCGCCCACTCCGGCTCCTCCTCCCGGCTCCGTAGTAAGCATGGCGGCGGCGGCGTTTGTGGTCCCTCGGGGGAAACAGAAAGCGGGAGCTGCGCGAAGAGGGAGCGAGGAGCGGGGCTGAAGCGGCGCCTTCACTGCCGGGAAGCAACCCCAACAGTCCCTGCGTCGGCGGCCGCGGCGGCCCCGAGAGCGGGCTCTGCCGTTGAGGTAGAGAGTCCCCTCAGGAGCCCATCGGGGTGGCCGCCTCCCTTCCCCCCGGAACGGCGCGACTAGGAGGTGAGAGCCGAGCGCTCCCAGGGGAGAGGCGGGCGAGGTCGCGCAGTCCCGCCTCGGAGCAGGCGGCCGGGAAACCGTTAGGCCCGGGCTGAGGGAACGGGTAGCCGTGGGGTGAGGGCGTCGATCGGGTTCGGTCCCCGTCTAGGGGCCCGGCCCAGCCCCTCCTGGGGGCACGCAGGGGGGCCGGACCCGCCAACTTCCCGGACACCTGCCGTAGCCGGAGTCCGGCCGGGAGAGACTTGCGGGGGGCGCGGCCCGACCCGCGGAACCGCCATTCAAGCCCGGGGGGAGGGGCGGTGACGTCTCCTCCCCCTCCTCACTTCCCCACCTCAGTTCCCGCCCCCGCCCCGCGGCACAAGGCGCCGCCTGCTGAGTGCCCCCGGGGGTCGAGGGCCGAGTGCGCCCGAAGCGGTGGCGTAGACGCGGCCGGCCGCCGCCGAACTTGAACGCTCTTTCTGAAGAGAGTTTCCCCGCCCCTCCTGTGGTTAAAACCTCGAAAACCCGCCCTTCTGCGTTGGCTCCTGTTCGGCTGGTGCCAGTACCTGGCCGTTCCTCCGCCAGCGAGCTCTCCACCTGTTCCCTCAGAAGGCTGCCCTGAGGGGGCCTGTCCTCGCCCGTCGCCACCACCTGGGTCTTTGAACTTTTGACACCGGCTGGGAAAGACGACGGGTGTTAGGTAAAGGGAAATGAACAAATACTGTGGTCCGAAAATGGAGAGCGGAATGCGGCGTTTGAATTCACGTAGTCGTTAATCGTTCTCTTATGACTGTTAGCCTGCCAAGCCTGAGGATATTTGCCGGGGAAGGTAGGGGCGCTGGGGGTGGAGGCGCGCTTAGGTGTAATGGTTGCTGGGGGAGCGGGGAATTAGGAATTAGAGATTTTGAGGGGAAGGGGACTGTGCGTGTGAGATTTTTTTTTTTTTTTTAACTCAGTTGCATTGGACCTCTTTGGCCATCTATTCGCAAAAGATAGGCTGAAAAGATTTTTTATTGTTGTTTTTTACGGTCTAATCTTCATGTATGTGTTGACTGTGGACTTGTAAAACTGAGCAACCTAATTTTGTGTCTTGCTGTTGTCTGTTTTTAGTTCTCGAAAGCAAAGTTTGGGTATTTCTGTGCTATGAGAATGAAATACTGACAACTGAACTTTGACGTCTTTTCGCTGTAATATTTTATAACCCGTGCTATTACCAGCACCAGAAGGAAATATATGCCACTCAGTAGTTTGATCCATATGTTAGGCAGAAACTAATTGAGTTTTGCGGCTGTGATCGTCTATTTGGATAAATATTTAGTGTTTGTGTATTTGCTAAATCTGTAATTCTTGTCATCATGGGCCTTTTGCTAAAATCAACTGAAAATGTCCAAGAGAAATGAATCCCCCTGCCTTTTTGATATTTTCTTGGTTGAATTAATTTTCCTTAGATAATGAAATAAAGTACTCACTGAGACAGTGGAGCTAGCAGAAAACAGTGATAAAAGGCTTTGATCATATCATCTATAAAATATAACCTACAAATTTGCTTTTGGCTTTTTAGCCCACTGATGATTATCACTAATAAGACCGATTGTGAGAAGGGGTAAAGACAGGAAAAAATTTATATTAAGTTTTATATTAAAATTTTTTAGCACTATCACATTAAATGTTCCTATGTTTTCTTCTTTCCCCTCATAGATTATCTGTCAGTTTCGTGGTTAACTCTGGAATTTTTTTTTTTTAATCACATACTGGCTACCTTTAGCCACCTGCATGTTTCTAAATGAATTCCGCCTTTTTTACTTTTCCCTTTTGTATCAATCTTCCAAATCATTGAATGTTTAGGAAAAAAATTAACTCCTGGTTAACACTGACTTAAGCATAACTCTAAGGTAATTTCCTTTCCCAAATTATTGATATCCATTTGGAAAAACAGATTTTAAGATTATTTTCTTTTGGTGTCATTTGTGTCATCACTTCTGACTTCATGTGACTTGGGAGCTGATGTATTTTATTTTACCATGCATTTAATGATGATTGCTTTTTACTTGTAAAATAATACTAGGCATGTTCTATTACCAATTAATTAAGAAAAAATTTCTCCTCTGACCAACTACACATAGGTCAAGCTGAAAGACCATATGGAACGCCCCCCAAAAGAGGGCATGCATGATTAGTATTTTCATTGTATCTTTGTATCTAATTTAGGTAAAGGACATGTAAATTATAAGTTGCCCATATTTAGTTTAGATTCAAGGGTAATATTTTTGTTTGTTTTAAAATATGTGTATGTTTTAATACAGTTATGCATCCTGGGTATGTGTGCCTTATGTTTTGCCTATATTTTAAAAATACGATTTGATGAAGTAAACAAAAGGGTTATTTTTGTTGATGTTCTTGGTGCATTTTTTTTTTTACAGGAAAATGAGTCTAGATAGTGTCTTTGAAAGTAATAGAATATGCGCATGATTTCCATTTTTATCAGCCAGGCAGTCATTAAGAGATTGCTTTTTAGCAAACTCTAACAGACTTCTGCAAATTAAGTTACAATACTGTACATCCAAAGACTTGGAATACTATGCATGACTTTCCTTTACCTATTACAGTTTAGCACGGTGCAGGAACAAAAGGACCTTATGTGTGTCAGTGTCAGGAGCTACTTGTTAAAAGGAAATTAATAGCCAATAATGGTGAAAAGCACTTTTTATTTTTTTTTACATGTATTGTGAGCTTTTATAAGTTCCCTAGAATTTTGATCTTATTTCAGCATATTATCTTCCCACTATTATGGTTTTATTTGTTTTTTATATATACTTTGAAAGTTTGCAGTGTAGCCTATGGTCTTCCATCAGCTTCCTTTATGGATTGCCTTTGATATTTCTAAGCACTTATCAATAGAATAAGACTTGTAATGTACACCCATTACCAGTCTGTAGACTATTTTCTCCTGAGATTGAGAGATGTACTTGGGAGATGCCAAGTACCTAGAGGGTGATGAGATGTTATTAAAGTGGGATTACAAAAGCAGTGTGAAGTTTTTCTTTTGCTAAAGTAGTTTACAAACTAGTTGGGGGTTCTAAACTAACACACAGGAACTCATTAAAAAATTATAAGATGGTATTAAATTGTGCGGTACCTACTGTGATTTAAGGAAAAGTGAGGCCAAGTGAGGGCTGTAACAATCCTGGAAGGCATTTGGAAGAAGTAGCATTTGAAGTTTAGGAAGGATTTAGAGAGCAGAGGGAACGACGTTCCAAAAGAGATGGACATCCTAAGTTGGAAGTAGTAGCAGGGAGACCAATCTGAGAGCATCCAAGGATAAGAATTGGGAGGAAAAGAAAAGAAGGCTAATTAGAAATTATGATTAAACCTTGGACGTGGTCTGAAGATAACTAGGCAGAGCTAGACGAGACAGTTTGACTATATCATGGTGAACCCATCACTAGAATAACGAATGCATCCCTACGTTGACATACTAGTAGCTTAAGCTTTGTGTGTAAGGGATAGTTTATATGTGCTTGTTTGTGTACCTTAGTTCAGGGGTCAGCAAACTTCTGTAAAGTGCCAGATAGTAAATATTTGCCTTTTCGGCCCACTTAAAGTCTTTGTAGGATATTCTTTAGTTTGTTTGTTTTTCCAAATCCTTTTTAAAATGTAAAAACATTCTTAGCTCAACAGCTGAACAAAAACAGGCAAGCTATGGGCTGGATTTGGCCAGCAAGCCTATTTTGCTGACTCCTAGCTAATAATTGGCTAGGTAAATGTTCATATAGCACATATTCTAAAACATCTTAAATCATTTGTACATGTAGTTGTTTGATGGTATTTTGTTGTTGTTGTTGTTAAAACCGTCATTTCCTCTTGTGTTATAGTAAAAATAAATTATGCAGAAATGACTACTGTTGTAATTAATTTGTGGCCAATCTCCTAGCAACCTTGACAGCTTAGAATAGGTTTCAGAACTAGGAAGTGAAAAAAGAAGAGCCTTTAAGCCAGGCCTTAATGCAGTGAAAATAGCTACACAAACCTTATTTATTTAAAATTTGTATAAGGTGAAGTATGTCAGACCACCTGGTGTGGTTTTACATTTCTTAAAACTACATCTGGCATTTTAGAAACCTTGGTTAGGGTGGCTTGTGAGTGATGATGGGAGCAGGTAGTAGGGAACCTTTTTTGTAAAAGTAGTCTAGGGTAAGTTTAGTGAAGGAATAAACAGTTGGACACCCCTCAATAACTCCAGGAAGAATCACGGTATCATGGAACAGTCTTACTAGTTGTTGTTTACATTCATGAGCTTGAGTCATCAAGAAAAGGCTATATTATGTGTAGTGTGCAGATTAAGACAGAGAAGAAAGACCTAAAAATATTTCCATTAAGATTGTTTAAAGATAGCTTTTGATGAGTTAAGGCTAAGTATTAGCTATTTTAAAACTTCATTTACATGAAACGTCTTTTTCATGTTTTAGATTTATAGATGTGTATTTCTTTATATTTCCTTCAGAGTATTAGATTTGCAGTTCATATACTATTACCCAGGTGAATAGTGATGCTGTAGGTTATAGCTGCATGAATCCATTTGCTGCGGTTACTCTGTATTTGGGTCATCAAGAGAGCAAGAATACAGCATAAAAGCATTCTTTCATTCAGCAGACATTAGTAAATATGTTTTGTGTATTAGGGATAGTATTAGATGCTGGAAAAGTGAAGATGTATAAGATGGGGATCTCCCTGGATAAAATCGTTTTTCTGTTAACAATATTAAAATGAAACAAAACCACAAACTTAAGTGAACTTTTGTACTTTTATTTATTGCTTTAATTCTCCATATTTTTAAGATGCACTTTTTACGTTTTATAGCAGTACAAACCTCCTAAGCTATACTTTAGCCATCATATATTGCCACCTTATAAAATTATGCCTTTAAAATTTTTGGTTTATGGAAAACTTAATGGTTTTTCCTCTTTCCCGTTAACAATTAAAGTGTCATGCTTGAGACAGATTTACCATTCCAGCTGTTTCGATTTCCTAGATAGGTGAAAAAGTTCCTTAGACTGTGACTCAAAATTCTAGATCTTGGGTTAGTTTATTTTCAGTTTCACAATCCTTAAAATAGGGAATAATTAATATCCTGTTTCCTTTACTGAAATATTGTGAGCACCCAAAGAAATATTAGGGACCATGAAAACAGTATGTAGCATAAGTGCTTACACTAACACTATATTGAAAGTATATATGTTTGAAAAACAAACACAAAAGAATATTATTATTATTATTTAAATAGACCAGGAATCATGAGTTCAAGTTTTATCCTCCTAAATTCTATAAACATACTAGGTATCTAGTAAATATGTACTTTACTCAGAATTTTGAACTGCTTTCTTGGCAAAGATAATCCATAAAAAAAGCTTTCTTTCCATTCTCATTAATACTCTCAAATACAGTCCATATCCAGTGCCTCTGTCCCTTTTTGCAATGGAATACTGACCTTCTGTTCTAAGCACCTTCACCTATTCTTTGCAAAGTGCAATAAAAATGTTCCAAAAGTGAATAGCCTATGTTTCCTTTTTCAAGAGGAAGACTCTTTCTTTATCTATAGTAATAAGATCTACTTGCTGAAATCTCAATTGGATTTTAGGTCCTGTACATGACTATTTTTAAAATCCTTCCAACATTGCCAAATAGGTGGCGTGAACTCTCATTTTCAGACAGATGAAACTGCTACTTCTGATTCACTTTCCATATTATTTTTCCTTCCTCACTTTTTTTACAGATATTTTTTAGTTAGAGAAGCTGAAGGTTTACAGAAAAATTTTGTAAAAATACCCGTTGTTGAAACTTTGCAGTATTATACCATTACCATTGGTGAAAGAATATTAAAATGGTACAATAAACTATAGTCCATAATTTACAGTATGTGTATTTTTCCCCATATTAATACCCTATATCAGTGTGGTATGTTTGTTACAATTCATGAAAGAACATTTTTATACTTGTACTGCTAACTGTAGTCCATTGTTTATAGTAGATTCATTATGGTTATACAGTCTTATGCTTTATGTTTTAATTTTTATTCTAGTAACATATATATGACCTAAAAATTCTACTTTTAACCACATTCATATATATATATATATATAATTAAGTGTTGTTAATTATGCTCAGAGTAATGAGAGACCATAACCACTGTCCATTTCCAAAACTTTATAACCAACTTATATAGAAACTATGTACAAATTAAGCATTAATTCCCTATTCTTTAACTCCAGTATAGTACATGGTAACCTATGTTCTATATTCTAACTCATTGAGTTTGTGTATTTTCAGTATTTCATATCTGTGAGATCATGTAATTGTCCTTTTGTGTCTGGCTTATTTCACTCACTATGATGTCTTCAGGGTTCTTCCGTGTTGTTGCATGTTTCTAGACTTCATTCCTTTTTATAGCTGAACAGTATTCTATTAGGTATATGCTACATTTTATTTATCTATTCATCAGTTGATGGACATTTGGATTGCTGCCATCTTTTGGAAATTGTGAATACCACTGAGAACATTGGTGTGCAAATATCTGTTTGACTCCCTGATTTCAGTTCTTATGGGCACATACCTAGTAGAGGAATTACTGGGATCATATTGTCAGTTCTGTACTTAGCTTTCTGAGGAACTGTCAAATTGTCTACTGCACTGGCTGCACACTTTTACATTTAATCTACTAGCAATGAATGTGTGTTCCAATTTCTCCACATTCTCTCCAACACTTAGAATTTTTTTGTTTTAATAGTCACCATTCTAATGGGTGTGAGATGGTATCTCACTGTGGTTTTGATAATGCATTTCCCTAATAGCTAGTGATGTTGAACATCTTTTCATGGACTTTTTGGTCATTTGTATATCCTCTTTGGAGAAATGTCTATTCAGGTATTGTACCAGTTTGAAGCTGTATGTTCCTGAGAACAGCCATGTCTTTTTTCCTGATCTAATCTTGTGGAGGCAGCCATGTTACTTTTAATCCTTACTCAGTATTGTGGGGTGGAAACTGGTTGGATTGTTTCCATGGAGATGTGGCACACCCAAAGTTGTGGTTGTGGCCTTTTGATTAGATGGAGATGTGACTCCACCCATTCAGGGTGGGTTTTGCTTAGTTACTGGAGTCCTTTAAAAGGGGAAATGTTTGGGAGAAAACATAGTTGCTTCAGAGCCAACACAGACAGAGATGTTTGCCAGCCATGTGCATTCCCAGCTGACAGGTGTACTGGACCCATTGGTTATTCTTGAGTCAAGATTATCTTAACCTCAATGCCTTAGTTTGGACATTTTTATGGCCTTAGAACTGTAAACTTGTAAACTTAAATTCCCTTTGAGAAAGCCGTCCCATTTCTGTTATTGCATTCCAGCAGCATTTAACAAACTAATACAGTTATTTTGCCCATTTTTAAATTGGGTTCTTCTGTCTTTTTGTTGTTGAGTTGTAAGATTTCTTTATATGTTCTGGATAGTAAACCTTAATTGGATATGTGGTTTCCACATATTTCTCCCGCTGAGTAGGCTCCCTTTTCACTTTTGTGACAAAATCCTCTGCACAAAAGATTTTAATTTGGTGAGGTCTCATTTATCCTTTATTTTGTTGCTTTTGCTTTGCATGTAAAGTCTAAGAAGCTGTTGCTAATGAAAGATCTTGAAGATGCTTCCCTATGTTTTCTTCTAGGAATTTTATAGTCCTGGCTCTTATATTTAGATTTTATCTACTTTCAAGTAATTTTTGTATCTCGTATGAGTCAGGAGTCTTTTCAGTCTTTTGCATGTGGATACCCAGTTCTCTTAGCATCGTTTATGGAAGAGACTATTTTTTCTCACTTAAGTGGATATGGCAGCCTTATCAAAAATCAGTTGCCCAAACTGACCAAAAGGGGAAAAGAAGTGTAATTAATAAAGTATCAGTGGCAGAGAGAGTTCAAATAGAGTTCAAACTCTGGAGGTTGCTCTTATGCAAGCTTCAGCTAGACCTTGCTACCTAACATAATTTGCCAGCCCCCAACCAGGACTATTTTAGCCAATCCTAGGGCACAAGGTTGCCATGCACTAGAGTAACTTTCCAGAAACCTACAACCTCCAAATGGTCCTTGCTCCAAATAAGTCCTGAAACTTAGCCCAGCCTCTCAAGAACATCAAATAGTTCCATCTCCCTACCCCATATTAGTGACAGACCCTTCCAGTCTAAAAAATTTAGAATTTCCATAGCCCAAATACCCCTAAAGAGAGGGATAGAAAGACCAATGGTGATAATGGCATTAGTTATACAGAGAAGATAGGATTTAACCAAATGAATATGAATGCTGAATCATTAAATTGACATCTCTTTTAGTCTCCAGTATTTTAGAGCAGGTAGAAGTAAAAACCTAAAATTGTGGAATTGTAACCCATGTAAAATTGTGGAAATATGTTCTACAACTAATTGTGGTGCTGTGCTTTGAAATTTGTAGCTTTTTTTTGTATATATGTTATTTATCATGAAAAGAGAAGGAAAAAAGAGTCGATTTTGTTGATAAAAATGTATTTAAGCCCTGTAGCCTCTTATATTCTGGAGCGACAAGAGGGAAAAATATGAGAAGGTTGTATGGTAACCTGTCTTAGTTAGATTCAGGTGTCGCCTTGGTCAGGTGATGGTCCCTAGTTCTGTTGCTGTGGACATGAGACAGCGGCATGTGAACCTCATCTGTTGTTGATTACGTATCATCTGCACTTGGCTAGGAGGTGTACCTGCTGCAATGAATGATGTTTGATTTAATTGGCTGGTGCTTAAATGACAGGGCTTAATGTAGCACAACAAAAACAGCTCAGCATACCTCATCTCAGCACTCGCAGGTCAGCCCAAGCCTTTGGAGATGCAGAAAGGAATCACCCTGGGGAAAGTTGTTGGAACCCAGAGGCCTGGAGAAAAGGCCAGCAGAGATTGCCTTGTGCCTTCCTACATAAGAAGAACCTCAGTTGAAAGTTAGCTGCCTTTCCTCTGAAGAACTATACGTTAATTAAATAAATCCCTTTTTATTAAAGCCAATCCATCTCTGGTGTGTTGCATTCTGGCACTTGCAAACTAGAACATAGCCCATGACAAACTCTGGGATCTGTCCTGTAACTACTTATTGAAGAGTGCTTTGAAAGCGATTGCATTTTTCTTTCTTTGCTTTGTATATATGTTATACTATACAATAAAAAGTTAAAAAATCAATTGTCCATAGATACGAGTCTCTATTATAAACTGTCAGTTGGATTCTTTTGGCTATTACTAGCAGTGGTGCTGTTCTTACCACTGTAGCTGTGTAATAAGCTTTTTAAAAAACATTTTTAACGTTTTTTATTGTTAAAAAATAAAAGCAATAAACTTCAACGTACAAGGAGTTGTAGAGCAGATTTCAGAGTTTGTTATGAGTTACTGAAAGAGATATCAGTATAATGATTCAGAAGTCATACTCATTTATTAAATCCTGTCTTCTCAGTTATAACTCTTCCTTCTCCTTTGATCCTTCTCCCAATCTTTAGGAGTATTTGGGCTGTGTCCATTCTATTTTTTTTTCTTGTTGGAAAAGAGTGTCAATAATATGGAATAGGGGAATGGAGCTAGTTGTTGTTCTTGGAGAGGCTGACCCCTCTGGATTTCAGGACTACTTACCTGTAGTCTTCTGGAAAGTAATCTTAACGTGTGAAACTTATGTAGAATCTTAGATAAAGCCCTAGGTGTTCTTTAGGGTTGACAGGAATGGTTTTGGTTGGGATTATAATAAGCTTTAAGGTCAGAAAGTGTGAGTCCTCCAACTTCATTCTTCTTTTTCAAGATGCTTCCAAATAAATGTGATAATTGGCTTTTTCATTTCTGTAAATTAGGCTGTTGGAATTTTGATTGGTATTGTATTGATCTGTAAATCGTTTTGGATAAAATTGACACCTTAGCAGTATTTGGTCTTCCAGTCTATGAACATGAAATGTCTTTCCATTATTTAGGTCTTCTTTTATTTCTTTTAGTAATGTCTTATAGTTTTATATATATAGGTCCTTTTTGATTCTTTTGGTTGTCACTGTGAATAGAATTTTTTCCTTGATTTCCTCCTCAAATGGCCCCTTTCTAGTCTATTGGTTTTTGTGTGTGAATCTTGTCCTCTGCCACTTTGATGAATTCATTTATTAACTCTTGTAACTTTGTTGTAGATTTTTCAGGACTTTTTATGTATAGGATCATGTATATCTGCAAATAGTGAAAGTTTTACTTGTTCCTTTCCAATTTGGATGCCTTTAACTACTACTTTTTTTTTTTGAAGTTTTTTTTCCCCATACCATACAATTCATCCAATATGTATAATCAGTGGCTCTTGATATAATCATGTCTTTATGAATTCACCACCACAGTGAATTTGAGAACATTTTCATTGCTCTCCAGAAGGAGAAATCCCATGTTCCTTATACTCCTCTGTTATTGATGATTAGCTTTAGTAGGAGTACCTTTGTTACAGTTGATGAAAGAATATTACAGTGTTACTGTTAACTATTGCTCTTAGTTTGCATTAATTGTATTTTTTCATATTACCCTATTATTAACACCTGGTAATAACGACAGACATTATTATTTCTAGTTCAGTTAAAAATTTCTTTTAGTTGCGCAATTAACCAAAGTCATCATCCACAACAGGTTTTGCTATATTATACAGCCCCATATTTTATCCTCTAGCTTTCCTTCTAGTGACATATATGATCCTAGACTTCTCTCAAACATACATGCAGCATTGTTAATTACATTTACAGTATTATGCTACCATCACCTCTATCAGTTTCTGAATGTTTACGATCAACCTTATTAAAAATTCTTTACACCTTCAGCATCATCTGCCCATTCACTACCCTCTTTCTTTCTTTTGGGAGCCTTTGTTGTAGATTTTAACTTCCAGAGTTTGCTCATTATAATTAGTTCATATTAGTAATTTGTCCTTTTGTGTCTGGCTTATTTTGCTCAACATAATGTCCTCAAGGTTCATCCATGTTGTGCATGTCTCTGGACTTCATTCCTTAAAAGTATGCCAAATAAACACTGCCCTATATATAAAAGTGTTATTGCATTTACCATGAACATGTGTTATTTAAATAGTAAACAGCACATTACCAATGAAATGTCACCATACAAGTCAAATTGGAAGGTTTATGCATATACTTGTTGTAGCAACAGGGGTAAAGTAATTAGACAAAAATATTGTCAATGCAGATATGCATCATTGCACCCATCATTGTATCCTCCCTGAACACTCAGTTGAATGTGGCAATAGTAAAGCTAAATTTGTAACGTAAAAACTCGTAGTAATTTATAATTTAAAAACTTGCAGGCTTTAAATCTTGACCATTTGAAGATACCACAAAAACCAAGATAGAACTAATGATACATAGATAACAAAGTATCCTTCCCTCAACGTTTGAGTATTTTGTTGCACAGTAACCACGTGTCATAATGAAATTCTGAATTAGAGGCCTCAGCAAATTAAATATTATCAATTTATGGGTGTCATGGTCAGGTTCATATGTCAACTTGGCCAGGTGGGGGTGCCCGTTTGTCTGGTTGGACAAGTGCTGGCCTGTCTGTTGCTATGAGGACATTTCATGGACTTAAATCATGATTACTTTGGCTGCATCTACAGCTGATTGCATTTGTAATCAGCAAAGAGGAGTGTCTTCTGCAATGAGTGATGCTTAATCTAATCACTGGAAGGCTTTTAAGGAGGATTCAGGAGAGACAGCTCTTTTCCTGCTTCAGCCAGTGAGCTTCTCCTGTGGAGTTCATCCAGACCCTTCATTGGAGTTGTCAGCTTCACAGCTTGCCCTACAGATTTTGGACTCTTCCATTCCTACTATTGTGCAGCTAGCTTCTCCTGAGAGTTCATTGAGGCACTTCATCAGAGTAGCCAGCTTGTGGCCTGCCCTACAGATCTTGGACTCTATGTTCGCACAGTTACTTGAGACATGTTTATAAATTTTATATCTATGGATATTTCCTGCTGATTTATTTCTAGAGAACCTTAGCTAATACAGCTTGGTACCAGAAATGGTTCTTAAGAAACAGAATCTTAAAAATGGGTTTTTATGATTGATTTTCTACTCTGACTGGACTGAAAGGCACTAAGGACTCTGTTTCCCATAATCAGAATCATACTGCCAGTCCATTGGGGTGAATTGGCAAAAGAGATAGTCAAAATATCACCATTGGATTCTTTTAAGGCTTAGCTTGTATGAAGCCAGGTTCTGGGGGATAATGTTATTTATACCTTTATGGAGTTTTACGGAAATAGGAGGTATAGAGATGTTGGCTGGTTATTGTAAGATATGCTATATACATTAATGAGTCAAAGAGATGGGCTTAAGGCTTCATATGAGAAGCTTATATGCTGTCTGACAGATGTAAATGTTTCTGTGAGTGCCCTGAAGGAAAATCTTATTTCCTGTAGCCATAGACTTGAGATCTCTGAAAATCAGACCCAGAATCTTATTGTTAGAGTAGCAACTTTACAATGTAAACTGAAATCTCAGTCTTGCATGGTGTCTTCCGTCAAAGTGAAGGCATTGATTAGAAAGGAGGGGGACCCTGAAAAATGGGATGGCAACATATGGATTGATAATGCTGTTGGTGGAGAAGTTGAAACCCTAGGTCATGCTGAGTCTTCTCTAGATAGCCCTGCAATAGTCTGCCCTGAGGACATAGCCACCCCGTCTCCAGTCTGCCCTTGGGGTTTGGCTACCCAACCTCCACCTGAAGGCATTAGCCCTAAAGTGGTTAATCATGTTTCACCAAATGAAACTGCAAATGAATGCCCTGCAGCAAATTGCTTGGAAGATACTTCTCATTCTTTTCATGATCCACCCCCACCACCCCTCATTTCTTCTAGACCTATAACTAAAAAGTCCCAACAGGCCCTAAAAGATGAGGTACAAAGTATCACCCATGAGGAGGTACGTTATACTCCAAAAAAAAAAAAAAAAAAAAAACTGTTTGAGTTTCCAAATTTATATAGACAGAAATGAGAGGAATATGTGTGGCAATGAATTTTAAGGGTGTGGGATAATGGTGGGAGGAATATAAAGTTGGATCAGGCTGAATTTATTGATACGGGCCCATTAAGCAGAGATTCTGCATTCAGTGTTATAGCTGGAGGGGTTAGAAAAGGCATTAATGGTTTGTTTGGATGGTTGGTTGAAACATGAATTGAAAGGTGGCCAACATTCCCTGAGGTTGAAATGCCAGAATTACCCTAGTATAATGTAAATAAGGGGATCTAGAGGCTTTGAGAGATTGAAATGTTAGAGTGAATTTATCATTTAAGCCTGCTCACACACCCCAGGAATGTCCAGAGGATGCACCTTTTACCAGAACAGTGAGAAATAAGTTTGTGAGACTAGTGCCATCATCCCTGAAGAGCTCTGTAGTTGCTCTTCTTTGTAGGTTGGTTATTACTGTGGGAACTGCTGTCACTGAGCTGGAATCCTTAAACACAGTGGGGATGACTGGATCCTGAGTTGGCAGAAGCCACGTGACAGCACTTAATCACCAAAGACAAGGTTGATGTGGCTGTCATAACAGACAGCAGACTCAAAGCAGGAGTCAAAATAATCTGACTCGCAGAGACTTGTGTGTTGGCTGGCAGATCATGGGGTACCTAGAAGTACAGTAGATGGCCAGTCTACTAAATTCTTGTTTGAGCTGTATAAACAAAAGAGTTCTAGGTCAAGTAAACAGAAGTCTAACTTGAATTAAAAAACAAAACAAACAAAAAAAAAACAGAGAGTCATGGCCCCTTAATCACTATCTAGACTTGAGACAGTTTACAGACCCAGAGCCCCTTGAATGAAGAGGAGGCCAGGTCCCTTTGGAGGAGGACCCTGTTACACTGCCAGAAATTTATACTGTTAATCTTCCTCCAGACCTTCACCAAGGAGACCGAAGGCCTTTTACCAGGGAATCTTTGCATTGGGGAAAAGGAAATGATTATATATTTCAGGGAATATAAGACACTGGTTCAGAAATGACATTAATTCCAGGGGACCCAAAATGTCACTTGATCCACTAGCTAGAGTGGGGGCTTATGGAAGTCAGATGATTGATGGAGTTTTAGCTCAGGTCCATCTCACAGTGGGTCCAGTGGGCCCTGGACCCATTCTGTAGTTATTTCCCCAGTTCCAGAGTGTATAATTGGAATAGATATACTGAGCATCTGGCAAAATCCCCACATTGGCTCTCTGACTTGTGGAATTAGGGCTGTTATAGTAGGAATGGCCAAATAGGAGCCACTTGAATTGCCCCTACCTAGCTAAATAGTAAAATCAGAAGCAATACCAGATTCCTGGAGGGATTGCAGAGATTACTGCCACTCTTAAGGACTTGAAGGATGCAGGTGGTGGTAATTCCCACAACATCCCCATTCAACTCTCCTATCTGGCCTGTGCAGGAAACCAGTGGTTCTTGGAGGATGACAGTGGATTATTGTAACCTCAACCAGGTGGTAACTCCAGTTGCATCTGCTGTTCTAGATGTGGTTTCATTGCTTGAACAAATCAGTACATTCCCTGGTACCTGATATGCAACTCTTGATCTGGCAAATGCTTTTTTCTCAATAGCTGTTAGTAAGGACCACCAGAAACAGTTTGCTTTCAGCTGGCAAGGTCAGCAGTGTACTTTCACTGTACGATCTTGGGGATATATCAACTCTCCAGCCCTACATCATAATCTTGTCTGCAGGGACCTTGATCATTTCTCCCTCCCACAAGACATCATGGTGGTCCATTATATTGATGATATGTTG